>BDCZ01000205.1:58612-75240 GCA_001662365.1 Chlamydomonas applanata | reverse complement strand
CAGCATTCCACGCGCGCAGCGTGGACGCCCCAATTGCGTACATGAAGCACACGGCTGCCTCGCCGTGCGGTGCATCCAGCCAGCCTGCGCACACTTGCTCTAGGCACCGCACGCGCGGCAGTACGGGCGCGCGGTACAGCGTGGTGGTGGGCGACATGGCGTGGTACAGCTGCATGGGGGGTGCGCCGTCCAGGATGACAAACTCGCCTGCGTGTGGACGGGGGTGTGGCGGCAACACACGTGCTCGTCTTTGCAGTGCATTGTCTTCCTCATGCCACGTTGGCTTGTCTTTGACACAGCCGAGTATCGCAGCACCTGACTTGGCTTCCCTCTGTCAGGCTCACGCAGCATCTCTGATGTGCAACACATCAAAAGTCAAGTCCCATGAATGCCATACGTACAAGCACTGCAAGGCACCCAGTCCACCCACCCGCGTGCGCAACCGCCAGCTCCGCGCGCAGCTCCAGGCCCATGTGCAGCTGCTGGAACGACGCCTCGCTCAGCAGGACCATACCGCCTGCGGCTGCGTCGCCCACGGCGCGCGCGATGCTGGGGTGCTTGCCCGAGTATTGCATACGGCCCGAGGTGTGGTTCATCACGCACTCCCCCGACTCCAGACCGCTGTGCATGCCGATGCGCACCCTGCGGGACAGAGGAGGGTCAGAGAGTTCAGGGCTCAGGGTCTAAGGTGGTTTCAGGCCGGGGCCTTGGGGCACTGAGGGCTGGCGGGCAGCGTTGGGGCAGCATGGATGCATGTGTTGCGGCAAGATGGCCCGCATGGGCGTGTAAAGCGTGGGGGCATGCAACTGCAGCAGCCGCTGTAGCGGGTCTAGGCGCAAGGGTTGAGCAGCAAGTAGCAAAGAGCACAAATCGAGTTATTGAGTACACAGCATGGCCTGATTAACGCACCGTAAGCCCCTGAACAGCAGCATGGCACCAGGTGCGCTAGCGTCCACAGGGACTTGCTGCGCCAGCATGTGCTGCTGTACTGTGTGCTGTGTGCGCATGGGCGCGGGTGCCCCGTCACTGCGTGCGTGCTCCATGCCCTGGTTTGTCATCGGCCCAGTGTCCCCTTCTCCAGAAGCCCAGGGCTCGAGGGTGGCTGCTGCCTGAACGTGAGGCTGCTGCATGTTGCCGGACCATCGCGTATCACCCGGTAGGTTGGTGCTGGATGCCACGACGACTGAAGCGGCTCCTGGCGCCAAGGCACTGCCCCCCACCTGCCCAGCACTGGAACGGGTGGGCCCTGATAACCGCAGCACCAACAGCCGCAGCAGCGACAACGACCTGCTCAGGCCGGCTGTGTTGTGGATTGCTGATGGCGTGGGGGACCGGCAGGGGGTCCCATCTGCGGCACACAGCCGTACATATGTGTGTGTGTGTGTGTGTTGGTTACATCGTACGCCCATCATGGCGCATAGATGTGCGATCAGCAGAGTATCGTGTACATCAGAAATGCGTGGCATGGGAGATTTGCAGGTGATTTGTGAGGCGTGAAGGCACTGCTTGTGCTATGCTGTGCTGAGCCCAGTCCTGGCAGCCCAGCAAGCAACACACGCAGGCACAATGAAGTACGTGCAGCACCAACGCGGTACAGCACTGGGGCAGTACAGCATTGAGGCGGTACAACACCTGTACTGCATGGCTTCTCCCCCTCCTGCTCGCGCTTCGCCCACCGCCCCAGCGCCTGTGAGGCCAAACACAGGCCACAGCTTGATTAGACACGGGCTTGATCAGCGGGGGGGAACCGCCCTGCCATGGACTTGCGCACACAGGCAGGGTGGTTGAGGCCACGGCCCTTCGTCCACAGCCCACAGCCTACAGCCCTTCACCAAGCCGCCTCCCACTGCAAGCACCGGCCCGAGTGCACAAAGCCGCCATGGCCGTGCAATGCCTCACCGAGAAGGGCGGGGTGGCCGCAACCGCCAGCGCGCTTGCCAGCCCCCCCTTGCCGCCGTCCCTGCCGTTGACCTGCACGTACTGCGGCGCGCACAGCGGCAGTGCCAGCAGCTCCGCCGGCCAAGCCGCACCCAGCAGCCCATCCTGCACGCACACCTGGGCGTAGTGCAGAGCAGCCGCACAGCCGAGCAGGGCGTGAGTAAAACAGGCAACACAAGGCACGAGCTTAGTGGCCCGAGATTAAGCTGGATCTGGTATACATGCATGATAATCGGCATCAGGCACCACAGCCATGTGGCATGAGATGCAAACGATGCAGGCAGGCGGTACACAGGGCCCACACGCGGGCACAGTGCTCAGCTGCACGCACCGCAAAGCGCGCGGCGCCGCGTGCCTCGTGGAATGCAACCATAAAGGCGTCGCCCTCCGTCAAGCTCTCGTACCCACCTGCGCGGGCCGCACGGCGCACGAGGACCAGGCAGGTGCCAGCTTAAAGTGTGAGGGGGGAGGCCGGTGAGGCAGCATGAGGGAGCTGCAGTACAACAGGGTGAGCAGTACGGGGTGAACAGTACAATGTAATCCCAATTGCACGTCCTGGGGCCGTGAGGGGCAGCGTGAGGGCGCGGCCGTACACACGGTGTGAGCAGTACAGAGTGAGTAGTATCGGGTGAGCAGTACAGGTCGGGCAGTACGATGCCATCCCCTACTAAACACCCTAGGGGCAGAGCAGCTGCAAAGGGGGTGGGTGGATAAATGATGGTAGCGGCCCAGCAGCCAGGCCCGGGTAGCCTTTGGCGGCTGCTTCATGCCATGCGCATGGAATGGCCGGCTGCGCAGCAGGTGCCATGCGCTTGCTGGTGGTGGTTCCCTGCCAAGGCGCATGGCGCACGCACCATGCTTGCTGATCGCGTCGCGCATGATGGCGTGATGGATGGTGATGGCCTCATTCATCACGTCTTCACTCAGCTGCTCCCACAACACGGTCGAGTCCTGTAGGGCACGGGCCACAGGCGCAGCCGCCCCCAGTGCAAGCAGCCGTCTGTGAGCAGCCCAGAGGCTAATGGCATTCTACCTCTCGCAGATTTGTATGAAATGAGTCAGAACGAACAGTACACAGCAACATGCAGATCACCCATATTGCTGCCAACCACCGTTCAGTCACTCCCTCCTCCCCCTCCTCCTCTCCCTCTACACACTCGTCCACACACGTGCACCCACCTGGATGTCTGTCAGCACCAGCGTCGTTTCCGGCCCCGGCCCCGGCGGCCGTACTTTCCCCAGAAGCGTGGTGCGCCCGCCTTGCGCACGGCGCACCAGCAGCACGCCAAGCCCTACCAGCAGTATCGCGCCACATGCTGGCACCACACCCACCACCACTTTAGTACCCGTGGACAGGCTGCGTTCACCACCTGTGAACAGCATGCAGCCGGACGGGTGGTGGCGGTGAGGGCGCTGTTGCTGATGTGGCGGCTGGGGCATGTGGTGTGCATCTGGGTTATGACCAGCTTTGTGAACACTCAGCAAGGATCTGGGTGTAGTGCGAGGTACCGGCTCAAACCTGCTGGCAGCAGGCAGGGCAGCTACAGCACGTAGGTTGGAGAGCAGGCAGCAAGGCAGGCGCACCGCTTGGGGGAGGGGGGGCGGGGGGCGCAGGCGGTGGCATGAAACCTGCACGGGAGGGGCACACACATAGGTCCAGTTCATAGGGTGTATGGTGCAAGGCTGCAGAGGACATGGCCCAATAACCAGGTTAAACCAAAGCATGCAGGTGCCAGTTGATTGAGGTGCAGCCAAGAGAGCGTGGCATAGGTTTGCACGGGCCTGGCACGGGCCCAGCGTCTGCACACAGCCAGCTGATATGCGACATGCAGTTGTAAAGGCCATGCCGATCCATTGCATCGATCGTGTCGATAGCGCTGGTAGCATTGATCCACGTTTTAGGCGCACGCATGTCCAAGAGACAAACTCACCTAGGTAGCCCCAGTACAGCGCCCGCACGCCCTCAAAGCTGCCAATGTCCTTGATGCCGTCCTGCACTGTAGCTGTCATGTTGGCGTACAGGTCCTGCAGGTGTGCCGTGGGCGGGGGCAGCTGGGCTTGAGGTTTGGGGATTAGGCTCGTGTGGTTTGGTAGATTGGTGGGGTGGGTTGGGTGGAAGAGTTAAGTTGGGTTGTGTTGGGTGCGGGTTGTGTTGGTGCGGCAGCAGGCAACGGAGACGAGAAGGAGAGAACAACGGGAAGCAGGACAGAAAGGAGAGGTGAAGAGACAACCAAGACAGAGGTCTTCCAAAGCATGTCATGCGCGCAGGGCATAATGATCTCACACCCACCGCCATGATCACGTCCACGTCATCGTCTGTTTCAACCAGTCGAGTGAGGGCATCCGCCAGGTGATCCATGTGGTCCCCGTAGCGCACAAACGCAATGTCCTTGGCTCTGTTGGGGTGGTCGATCGTCTCCTGTGGGGAGCGGCCACTCAGAGGTTGGGTTCGGGAGTTATTTCTATCAACGTTTTGAGTGTGGGTTTAAGGCACCTGGGGTCGCAGTATCAGCCTTAGGGCAGCGGGTGTCAGGCTGCACTGTCCGTCATGAGGGCGACGCAGGCAGTGAATGGGGCAGGGAGCCCCAGGCAAGCGCATACAGCAGCGCGGTGGCACGCGGCCGCGCCAAGCGGTACGCACCGCCACGGCGCGCAGCATGCGGGCGGTGTCGTCAGCGTTGTACCGGCCCAGGCCGTTCCCCAGCCCAGGGGTCTGCGCCCACTTGGTGATGCTGCGAGGGCGCGGGCCATGCACGGCACGCAGCACACAGGATGATGCTGTTGCGTATGGGGGTATGGCAACTGCAATGCCAGCCTTTGCGTGCGGTGAGGCTGGGCAAAGTAAGGGTGGTTGGAGGTTCAGGACCCGGCGCGATGCCCCCTGTTCAGCACCAGTCATAACACACAGTGGCTGGGCTGGTGCTGCAGGACATCTATGATTATGATATATCTATCTATATATCTATCTATCTATATATATATCTATCTATATATATATATCAAGGGGGGGGACTGGACTGTCCGGACACTTCATGTCTCCAGAGTGCGTTGCATGCTTCCTTGCGTACTAGAAGCGTTCCTGCATCGCTAAAACTTGGGTTTGATGACCCTGGCGACCAGTGGTCACTCCCAGCATATCGTCCAAAGGGGCAAATGAGGCGTGTTCTTCGCAACCCGAATACGCAGAACGCTTCAAATGGCAACTAAAACCATTTCCCGCGCGTTCCCGCGACGCCTTTGAGGGTCAGCTTGGGTACCTGTCGGTGTCTGAGGGAGCCACCCCAACTCGTCAAACTTTGCAAAACGCATGTCTATCGCGTAAACAGGCTTGAAGTATCTCAAGCGTGCCGTCAGACGCTCGCTGTGCTCGTCTTCGACGTGCTTACCTGAGCCAATTCAGCATATCAGCCAGGCGTGACTGGAGGGCCTCCCCCACTTATCTGAGCATGCACATAGGTTGGGGGTTGCATATAAGCATCACTGCAGCATTTCTGGCTGCTCTAGGTCAGCCGTTCCTGTTTGCATGGGGCCTGCATGGGCGCGCATGGGCACGTACCACGCCCATGCAGGCACGCATGTTGACATTTTTTATGCCCTGATGATGCACATTCATGTCAGCACGTTCTTGGGAACCTGCTGCAGCGTGCACATTGCAAGCACAGCATGCCATATGCACCTCATGCTATGCTCCATTTGTAGGGTTTTGCATGCCCTTCCCCAAGGGCCTAAGCACAGCCGCTCGGCGCAGACTGCAGCTGGCACAGCCGCTGTGCACAATACAGATGTCACATACGAGCTTAGCAGCATAAATGGGCCCAGGGGGGTGTACAGGGGAGCCGGCAGCGATGAAGTGCGTTTTTGGTGAAGTGTGGAGTGTCACCGTGTGACTGAAACGGGTCATGTCTTGTTCAACAGGCACCAAACAAGTGCAGGTTAGCATCATGCATCATACGGCATGCTCAGGTGCACAAAGAATGCCAGCGCGGTTGGGTTTTGTAAGTTTTATGACCGGTCACAGGTGTCACACTTGGGGTACCTTTGAAGGCCATGATCACAACCTGTCCCCAAGTGGTAGTTTTTAATAAACATATCACTGGAAAGAGCTTTGAGAGAGGTTTCTTTATATGTAATTTTTATACACTACCAATTGGGGACAGGTACCAAAAAGACATCAAACGTGTGACACCCCGTTTTCATACCCAGTCCCCCCCCTTGTATATATATATCATCTATTATAGTTGTACGTCATGGCAGAGGCGCAGGGAATAAGGCACAAGGTACAAGGCACCCAAGGCACAGGCACACACCTCCCCGGCAGGAAGTCTGCGTCCCTGATGGGCCCCGCAGGTGCGATGGGGTTGCGGACGGCATTCTGCATAGGAGGCAGGACGCGACAGTACAAATCTGCAGTGTTAAGATCCGCCTGCCTTCTACAAAACCCCCCGCTGCTGATCCCATTCGTGCAGGGCTACGTGCAATCCAGCGGCAGGACCTCCTCCGGGCGCAACACAAAGCAGCGTTGACACTCCAGGCCCCCACCCTAACCCACACCCGCCACGCACGGTCCCAAGTGGACTCGTGCCATGCCAAAATACCATGCCAGGCCGCTCACGGCGCTCCCCCAGCCGCGCGCACCGGGCCTGATATATCATCACGCGTAATCATGGAGCCCACATCATAGGCAAGCTTCTGGTACGTGGGATCAGCCACAGGGTTGACCCCCGCGCCCAAGCCTGGGCCAATCGGCGACGGTGCACGGTTGATGAGCACCTGCAGCAAGAACCCATCGACGGGAGCATCTCTGTCAGTGAGGCGGAGGTGAGGGCTGGCTGCTGGGATGGAGCCCTCAACTCTCAGCCTCAGCCCCAGCCTCACAGGCGGACGGGACCTTGCAGGGTATGGCCAGGGATACGGGTATAGGTACGCGTGCGGGTATGGGTGCGGGTATGCGTATGGGTACCGGTATGGGTGTGAGTATGCCCCTCATGGTGGCGGGTCTGCCCCTTGGGACCAGTCACTGCCTGCCCCCAACACCCTATGCGACTAAGACGTGCATGTCCAGATTTGAGCAGTCAGTCCTGGCCCCACGGAGGGATTACGGAGGGGCATCAGATGGAGGGCATGAGGTCGGGAGGCCGGGGTTGTGGGGCACTGCGGCGCGCCTCACCGTCGAGCCGTTGGCCAGCACCACGCGCTCCGCGAAGCGCGAGGGAGGCACCGGCACCAGGCTCATCGTCGCGCGGTCGAGCACCTCGGTGGTGCCAGGCACCTGCAGGCCGGGGCGGGGGGCGGCCCCAGCACAGTAGCTTGTTTTCACTATCAAAAGCAATGTCGTATGTACAGTTTGCATTACGGCTTACAGGAACAACGATGAGGCATAGTGCAAGGCAGGTGCGGCAGGCCGGCAAGGTAGGCAAGCAAGCACGGGCGTGGACCAGGCGGCCTGCCCAGGTGTGTGATCACCAAGCCCACCGCACCATGAACGCGCCAATGTTGCCCTTCACCAAGGGGGAGCTCGTGTATGCCGAGTTCTGCAGCAGGGCCCAAAACAAAGCTGCCTAATGTGAGCAGTGATGTGAGCATGGGCACAGGGAGCATGGAAGATGGGGCCCCAGCGGAGGCACTGCACTTCAAAGATGGCAAGGGTGTTGCGCCCATCTTCTGCTGCACACACTCCCCCAAGCCCCACTGACACTGACTCCCGAGCGTCCTTCAAAACGTGTTTCGAACACTCTCCGACTTTCTTCTTCCTTGAATGCCTCAACGGCCCCACAACCTACAACTAAATGTTCGAGCCTCCTGAGACCCTGACAGAACCCCCCTGTATTCCAACCAGCCTTCCCCACTCACACGCGCACACACACACACACACCTTGAACACGTCCACCGACCGCACGGTCAGCAGGCATTGGCCCAGCTGGAAAGAAGTGCGCGTGTCACCAGGTGTGGGGAAGCCGATGGCGGACACACTGCGTGTGGGTTAAGGTTAAGGTTACACAGGGAAGAGCACGACGCACACCGAAAAAACAGCGCACACGGCCGAGGCCGACCCTCCCTGCAGGAAAGGAGCAGAGCTGTGGTTGCAACAGCCAGCGGCAGGATGTGGGCAATGGGTGCAGCCAAAGGGGGTGGGCTCCTGGTGGAGGCAAAGGACGTGGTGCAAGAGGCGTGGGCAGGTGGCGTAGGGAGTGAGCGATGGGGGCTGGGGCGTACAGTATAGCCCACAGCAAAGGCACCATTTACATGAAGACCAAACAGACAGCGTGATGTGGGGGCCTGACATGGAGGGCAATGGGCGCTTGGGTTGCACGGTTAGTACCCAGGAATGCCGGACCGCATGCCGTCATGGACGTTCGGCACGGGGCAGGCGGTGTGCACACAGCGCTGTGAGAGCTGCCACCAGCCCCAGCAGGCGTGCGCGTGGTGGTCTCACCGCATGAGGCGGCGGTAGATGAGCATTGCCTTGCGCATGGCCGGGTTGCGCACGAGCGGCTCGAGTGTCATGGGGTCAAACAAGATGCCCTGCGAGTGGCCTGCGTGCGCGCACAGCGCCCAGGAATACAAAGAGTTGTGCATCGTGTCCCAGAGGGCCCTGAGAATGTAGCCCCGAGCTCCGTTAGATAGCACGTAGCAGCTCAGCAGCTGGTCTGCATAATAGCCCTCCTGCACTCCCCCACCCCACCCCCCACCCCCGCCCTCCTGTCTCCCTCCTCACACACCTTCTGTCTGCACGTAAGATGCGAGCACAGCTAGCAGGGCCCAGACACGGTTGAATGTGGGGCCCTTGGGGAAGCAGCCGGCGGCATCCGGCTTGCCATCCCCGTCAAAGTCTGTGCCGTTCCACGCCTCTGCCATCGCCACTGCCTCGTCCCACGTCTGTGGCACACTCAGGTTGTATCGCGTGATGAGATCCAGCCGCATCCACAGCTGTGGCGTGGCGCTGAAGAATGGGAGGCCCACGACCTTGCCAGGCTGGCCAGGTGCGGGTGTGACTGCGCGCGCATGCACGGACCACGCAATGATTCCAGAGCTTAGCTTTGTGCGCTGACACGCACCGCGTGACGCGGCACGGCACGGCACAGCACAGCACAGCACAGCACAGAATGTGATGCCATGGCATTGGAAGAGTACAACAGGGTCTGGTGGTGTGGCGTGGCTGTAGGGTCATTTGGCGTTAGGATCATGTGGCCGTAGGGTGGCATGTGTGCGGCGGCTGTAACCCATGCACCACCAGACAGGATGTGGTGACCGGCTGCGCCCTGTTGTGACCACCACTGGCGGTGCTTTGGACGCCCCGCCACATGCTGCCGTCACACGCCTGTGACATCACAGGCGCCACCCCAGCTGGATGCGCTGACTAGGCAACTCACACACGGCGCCGATTTCACGCAGGAAGCGGTTGATGCCCTGCCAGTCTAGGTCGCGGTCGGCCTGTGCACCCACGCCAGCACCAGCACCAGAGCACAGAGCACAGGTCACTGGTCAGCAGCCGAGATGTGTGGGACCACCCAATCCATTGTGCAGCCAGGCACCAGGTGCATGCAGCAGGTGCACCCGGCTGCCGCCTGCACCACGTGCGCCCCCAGAGTGCAGCAGCAGCTCCCGTGCCGGCGACGCCCCCCCGCAGCAACCCGCCCATGGCCCCGTCCTTAACTGTCCGCCCTGAACACCCCGAACTCCAGACCGCCACCGTGCCTTTACCCCGCTCCCCAGCCATGCACCCTTGGCTCCCCACAGGCCCAGCACCTGCCGCCCTGCAGCCCCCCCTCCCTTTTTCCCCCCAGTGCCCCGTCACCTGCAGCCATGGCCGCAGGTCCTGCAGCGCGCCCCCCGCAGCCAGATCTAGGATGGAGCGGAACTCATACAGGAAGCCGTCAATGGTGCCTGTGCGCAGTGGCGACCAGTTGAAGAGCTTAGGGGGCATGAGAATGCCAGATTCAAGCTTTGTGCTCCCACCCCCCAAGAACACATCAACTGCGGCGAGCACAACACACCCGCCTAACCTGATTTACAGCCTGCCGACACCCTTGGTTCTAAAATGCCTTCTGAAAATTTGGTTCCAAAATGCCTTATTATAGAAATGACTCTCCGCTCACCGGCCTGCTCCTTGACATCCTGGTTGATGACCTCTGCCACGCGGTTGGCTGGCACCCACTTAAAATTGATCGCAATTGGGGAGGCTGCAGGCGGGCCAGGTGCGCAGCTGCAGCCTCAGAGCCATCAGGGTCGCAACAGGCTAGTGCAGTTTGAGGGCAAAAGGGCTCGCAGGACAGCTGCAGCAGCAGCAGCAGCAGAGCGGCCAGCACAGCCGAGCCGCAGCTTTGTGGTGCATAGAAACGTGGGAGGCGCACAGTTTGTCGTGCGGTGAGCACGCTGCGGCGTGCACCACACCTTTCTGGATGATGTTCAGGTACTGCGCCAGCAGGGGCCGGCCTGCACGCACACAAAAGTGAGTCAGGCGTGAGAGCGGCTGAGGTGCGGCACATCTTTGTGCATGATGATGCAGGTACACCGTGCGCGTCTGTGTGGGAAAGGCACGTCTGTTCCAGCCGCTGATGCTGCTTTGGGCAACCAGGCAGGCACTGCGGTCAATAGCTGGGGCCCCGACCCCAAGCCTGGCCCCGGCACTCGTGCCCCACTCCACCCACCTTCCTCTGGTCCAAGAATGTTGATCGCCTGTGTGTGGGCAGCTCAGGCAGGTGCAATACATACAATGATCAAGTCTAATACGTCACCGTAGTCACCTCAGGCTTTCTATCTTGCTTGAGTCATGCAGCCGTGGAAGTCACCCCCAGTGCAGCAGGCCGCGGCCTGCTGGCTACACACGCTGTGCCATTACTATTTAGCAGTGTCTATGGGTCCATGCCTCTGGCAAGTACAGAGGGCTATGCGTACATTAAACTAATCTTCCTTCAGCGTGGAGTACAGGCCGCACCCGTGGGACAGGCACTTTGGAGCCCACACAGGTGTCCACCTACACAATGTACACACGTGTGAGGGCAGTACAATAGTTCTTCATGAACACGGCGCTGTAAAACAGTCAGGCAGCCATGGCGTGCGTCTGTTAGAATCCTGGCAGGTCAGTCGTAGTGCTCAGCCCTTTGTGAGCGGCAGTACAGATTAAGACAGAACAGCTACACTGTTCAGGGAACCCCAGCACCCTACCAGGGTCCTCACAGCCGTCTCCAAACCAACGAGACTGGGCATGCTGCTGCTTGTGGCTGCTGTTGCATTTCCACAAGTCAAGTTCCTGCTCGCATGTATTTGCATGGCGACGGCGCACTCATGAAGCACGCAGCCGTTGCTCAAGGCGGGCACATGCCATGCATCGATGCACTGATGTTGATTCGTCAGCTCTTGACGCCGTGCTTCTGAGCATGCGTGCTGCATGCCCATTGCTGCATGCATGCAGCGCCGAGTACATTAGCTGTTTCAGTTGCCCCCAGCACAGACCCATGCCCTGACACAGGCACACAATACATGCGCAGCTGCAGCTGCAGATGAGAGCACGGTTTGGTTACTTGTCCTGCATAACCAACCTTGCCGTGTCCTGCAGGATCGCAGCTTGCATCCGCAAGCATTGCGAATAGTCTTCTGCGTTCCCTATGCCTATCCTTGAAGCCAGCAAGAGAAATGCCAACCACATGAACGCAAAATCAGCTCGCAGCGAGTAAAGCTGCTTCATCCCCTCTTACAGCTTGCGTTTACTATACACCCATTCAACGCAATTATTTGGGCCCACATAGGAACAGAATCACGCCAGCTGATGCATTGCTTTGCACAGTGGGCAGAACCGTAGAAAATGGTTCCTACAGGGGAGTACTGTGGTTTTCTTTGGTCAAGAAAGCTAACTTCTGTTTTTTGATAGCAGCATCAACAGCAAATAGGGAACCTTGATGTATGATGCTGGAGGTGATCCGCATGTGCTGTGCCTCTTCCCACGTACTTGCACATTTGTGTCAGTTACACGGTGGCTGTGCGAGCCAAGCAGTAGCAGTTGTCCTAGCATGCTACTGATGCTTAGAAAATGCTAAGGCTGCTGGTATCTGCACTTTGCTGGGGTGTATGATGATCTGCCTAGTGGTTCTGCCTGAGCTTCCTAAGCCCTGCGAGCAAGGTGGACCGTTCCACTCCTACACACGGCAGCACTGTTAGCCTGTCATGTTTGTGGGAGCCCAGAGGCACACCCTCACACGACAGCATAGCGTGCAGCAGCTGTGCATGCGGCAGCGAACAATTATAGATTTGCAACTACTTGTACATAGCTAGTACATTGAGGGCACGCACGCGAGTCCATTTCTGACAAAAATACCATCAGTCATGCTCAGAGTCATGCTGCCCTCAACAGGCATCCTTTCAACTTGCCCCAGGGCCTCACTGTTGCAGTTGTTACATTTGCTCAGCAGTGCTGCTCGTGTGAGCATCTCCGCCCTTCAACGCCATACACGCTGAGCACGCACCCAGCGCAGGCTGAGGCACAGCCGCAAGATGTGAGGGAGTACGAGCCACATCGCCTGCCTCAGGCCCGATAACAAGCCCGGGTGACGCGAACCATGTTGGTGGGGTCAGCTGCCAGACCTGGGCATGTCATGTGACTTGAGGTGATTGGACGGTGGGCGGACAGGGCCGCGTGCGGGTCCTGCGCTGGGGTGACAAACCGTCCCACAAACATCTGCTGCGGACGATGTTTGTGGGACATCGTTCCAGAAACATTGAACGCCGCCATAGCGATGTGCCCAGTCAAGTGCGGAGCCAGCAGCCTTGCAAACATCAGGCCAGGGCAGCTGCCAGCACAGCACTGGGATGTAGCATGTGCCAACATGTGGGAAGAGGCAAACAGTACACAGATCGCACACTACCATACTGTGTGAGTATGCCCTGCTTCGCGCTGCTGCTGCTACCTGTTGCTGCTCCTAACAGAAAAGTTAGGAGTGTTTCTAATGGAAGAAAAACACTGTGATCTCCTGCAGGAGCAATCTACTACAATGATCGCGCTGCGTCAAATGCTGCATTGCTGGTGCAGTGCTAAACGGACCCAGATGCGATGAACGACCAAACATGCGAGCAAGCTTGCCAAGCTACAGTATAGCGATATGAGCGAGTTGTAAGAAGGCAACGTTACTTGCTGCTTCCTGAGAATTCATGTGGCTCGCATTTCTCTTGCTGTCCTTAAGGGTAGCCATAGGAAACGCACAGGACTGCTCGCAATGTGTGCGAATGCAAGCATCGGTCCTGCAGGACACGGAAAGGTTTGTTATGATTGACACTACAATGCATGCGAAGCGCATCAAGCTGTAGCAGGGCCTCAAATGTGTGCATGTGTTTAGAAAAGGGAACCTCCGCTGGGCAGGTGCATGCACGCGCGTCCCCATCACCACCACATCCCGCGCTTGCATGCGTGCATCGCTGCATTGATGTACCGCATGCGCAGTTACGCACGCATGCGTCAGTGCATCTTGTGCGTGGCTGCATGGCATGTGACCGCTGTGAGCAACAGTTGCGCGCTGCACGATTGCGCCGTTTCCATGCACAATATACATGCGAGCAGGAACTGCACGTGTGGGAATGGGACGTCAGCCACAGACAGCAACAAGCCCAACTTTGCCAGTCTTGAGGAGGCCGTGCGGACCCTGGTAGGGTGCTGGGTTTCCCTGAGCTGTTTAGCTGTGCTGCATTTGATTTGTACTGTTGCCCATGAAGGGTCGCGCACTACGACTGACCTGCCAGGATTCTGACAGACGCACGCCATGGCTGTCTGACTTCTGTTCAGCGCCGTGTACACCGTTAACTATTGTACTGCCCTCACACGTGTGTACATTGTGTAGGTGGACACCTGTGTGGGCTCCAAAGTGCCTGTCCCACGGGTGCGGCGTGCATGTGTACGCATGCCTGTCACAGCTGCCCACTGCATACTTGGTGCTGGAGGTACATGCAGCCTGCAGACCCCTGCCTGCAGTGCTTGGGGCTGCCAGCTGGGCACGCACGATGCAAGCAATCATGAACGGGCCTTCTCATAAGTGGCTGCCGTGACTTGCTAGACGTGATGTAGTCAATCTGTTTGCGGACGGACCTGCACACAGGCGCTCAACATTCTTGGGCCTTCGGAAGGTGGGTGGGGCTAGGGGGGCCGAGTCCGAGCTCCAGCCGCAGCGCCTGCCTGGCCGTGCAGGGCGGCATCAGTGGCTGGATGAGACGTGCTTGTTCCACCACACCGGACCTGTGCTTGCTGGGCGTGTCCTGCAGCTGCACAGGTGCACACGGTGCACCACATCCTCACACGCTCAGATGTGCTGCCCCTCAGCCGCTCGCTCCTGAGTTACACAGATTCTGTATGCGTACACTCGCAGGTCGGGTCCACCTACAACCGTACCTGAGCATCATCCAGAAAGGTGTGGTGCACGCCGCAGTGCGCTCACCGCACGACATGCTGTGCGACACCCACGGTTGTCATGAACCGCAAGCTGCTGCTGCTGCGGCGGCGGCGGCGGCTTCGGCTGTGCTGGCCGCTCTGCTGCTGCTGCTGCTGCTGCTGCAGCTGTCCTGCGAGCCTTTTTGCCCTCAAACTGCACTAGCCTGTTGCGACCCTGATGGATCTGAGGCTGCAGCTGTGCACCTGGCCCGCTCGCAGGATTCCCCATTGAGCTGAATCTCAAGTGGGTGCCAGCCAACCGCGTAGCTGAGGTCATCAATCAGGACGTCAAGGAGCAGGCCGGTGAGCGGACAGTTATTTCTATAATAAGGCATTTTGGAACCAAATTTTCAGAAGGCATTTTAGAACCAAGGGTGTCGGCAGGCTGTAAATCAGGTTAGGCGGGTGTGATGTGCTCGCCGCAGTTGATGTGTTCTTGGGGGGTGGGAGCACAAAGCTTGAATCTGGCATTCTCATGCCCCCTAAGCCCTTCAACTGGTCGCCACTGCGCACAGGCACCATTGACGGCTTCCTGTATGAGTTCCGCTCCATCCTAGATCTGGCTGCGGGGGGTGCGCTGCAGGACCTGCGGCCATGGCTGCAGGTGACGGGGCACTGGGGGGGAAGGGGAGAGGGGGCTGCAAGGCGGCAAGGCAGCAGGGGCTGGTCTGCCGGGAGCCATCAGAGCAAGGCTGGGGAGCGGGGTAGAGGCACGGTGGCGGTCTGGTGTTCGGGGTGTTCAGGGCGGGCAGTTAAGGACGGGGGCGTGGGCGGGTTGCTGCGGGGGGGTCGCCGGCACGGGAGCTGCTGCTGCACTCTGGGGGTGCACGTGGTGCAGGCGGCAGCCGGGTGCACCTGCTGCATGCACCTGGTGCCTTGCTGCACAATGGATTGGGTGGTCCCACACATCTCGGCTGCTGACCAGTGACCTGTGCTCTGGTGCTGGTGCTGGTGCTGGCGTGGGTGCACAGGCCGACCGCGACCTAGACTGGCAGGGCATCAACCGCTTCCTGCGTGAAGTCGGCGCCGTGTGTGAGTTGCCTAGTCAGCGCATCCATCTGGGGTGGCGCCTGTGATGTCACAGGCGTGTGACGGCAGCATGTGGCGGGGCGTCAAAAGCACCGCCAGTGGTGGTCACAACAGGGCGTGGCCGGTCACCACATCCTGTCTGGTGGTGCATGGGTTACAGCCGCCGCGCACACGCCACCCTTCAGCCACATGACCCTACAGCCAGATGATCCTACAGCCACCCTACAGCCCACGCCACCAGACCCTGTTGTACTCTTCCAATGCCATGGCATCACATTCTGTGCTGTGCTGTGCTGTGCTGTGCTGTGCTGTGCTGTGCTGTGCTGTGCTGTGCCGTGCCGTGCCATGCCGCGTCGCGCGGTGCGTGTCAGCGCACGAAGCTAAGCTCTGGAATCATTGCGTGGTCCGTGCATGCACGCGCAGTCACACCCGCGCCCGGTCAGCCTGGCAAGGTCGTGGGCCTCCCATTCTTCAGCGCCACGCCACAGCTGTGGATGCGGCTGGATCTCATCACGCGATACAACCTGAGTGTGCCACAGACGTGGGACGAGGCAGTGGCGATGGCAGAGGCGTGGAACGGCACAGACTTTGACGGGGATGGCAGGCCGGATGCCGCCGGCTGCTTCCCCAAGGGCGCCAACTACAACCGTGTCTGGGCCCTGCTAGCTGTGCTCGCATCTTACGTGCAGACAGAAGGTGTGCGTGCTGTGTTTGAGTCTGGGGGGGGCAGGGGGCGGGGGCGGGGGGAGGTGTTGGCGGCGTGGAGCAGTCAGCGCGTTGCGGGGTGGAATGGGGCCGCGCTGCAGTTCATGAAGATTGGTGTGCAAACAGGGCGGCTGCTGAGCTACTGCGTGCTATCTAACGGAGCTCGGGGCTACGTTCTCAGGGCCCTCTGGGACAAGATGCACAACTCTTTGTATTCCTGTGCGCTGTGCGCGCACGCAGGCCACTCGCAGGGCGTCTTGTTTGACCCCATGACGCTAGAGCCGCTGGTCCGCAACCCGGCCATGCGCAAGGCAATGCTTATCTACCGCCGCCTCACGCGGTGAGCCCGCCACGCGCACGCCTGCCAGGGGCTGGCAGCAGCTCTCACAGCGCTGTGTGCACACCGCCTGCCCCGTGCCGAACGTCCATTATGGCATGCATGCACCTACGCCCTCCTGGGCACTAATCTGCAGGCTTCACAGCCCCAGCCTCTCCCCACGGCTCTCTTGGATGGCTCTTCACACATTGCTTTCTCTACGGTTATGCT
>BDCZ01000205.1:24007-49695 GCA_001662365.1 Chlamydomonas applanata | reverse complement strand
TACGCAATTGGGGCGTCCACGCTGCGCGCGTGGAATGCTGAGCTGGCTGAGGGTGCGCTCGCCATGTACGCGAGCGTGGCCAAGGTGTGCACGGGGGGTTGGCAGCGCCAGTACTGGCTCAATCGTACACCAGTCAAGGGTCACATGTACCCATTAGTAAACCATTCACGGCAGCCTACCGCGAGCCGAGCAGCACAGACAGGCACATCGAGGCCAGCTGCAGTCCAAGTGTGAAGCCTTGGCAGGAAGCTATTGCAACTTGAGATGTTTGCCGGCCTTGATCATAAGCCTGGCTATGCCGCTCAACTTGAGCCAGGTGGCAACTGAAGGCAGCAGCTGGAACCTAAAATTGGCGTTGACCCTGCTGCCCTACACCTCGCCAACCCTGCTCCTCAAACTCGTCTGCAGGCCGAGATGGCACGTATGGGGGGCGCGTACCTTGTGGAGAGAAGTGACGGGCTGCTGCTGGTGGCATGTACTGACGCAGCCATCGCCATCCGCTGGGCGCTGGCCACTGTTGCATCGTGCCTGGTGGCACCATGGCACCCCCAGCTGCTGGAGCACGAGTTGTGTGAGGAGGTGTGTGTTTGCTTGGTGTGAAGAGGGGTAGAGTCGCCTCCCAGGTGGGGTTGGGTTTTCAGTTGGGTATTGTTGGGTCTGATTCCGGGGCTCGTTGCTGTGCTTGCTTCGGGAGGCACTCGTGCACCTCTGGGTGGTGGAAATGGGGTTCGGGGGACGGGCGCTGTTGATGTTGTGAACCATGCCGCCTACCTTGCAGTTCCTGTGCCCTTGCCCTTACAAAAATGGTCAAGGAGTCGTTGACCTACATGACCTGCCGACCCCCCCTTTGCTTGACGCATGCTGTGGCCGCTGTGATCGCTGCACAGGTCGCGCTCACACACCTCATGCACAAGGCACTGGACGCGGGCCGCACACCCGTCGCGGCGACGCGGCAGCTGCTGTATCGCGGGCTGCGTGTCAAGGTGGGTGTTCAGGTCCTTCCGGACCCTCCCTAGGAGGACCCTGAGCTGGGACCCTGATTGGCTCGTGCACCTTGCACACGGCTCCTTGTTCTGTGCACACTACACAATGTCGCACGGTGTACACATCCCAAGCATTAGCATAGGCCCCGTGTTGGGCTGTAGCTGTGATGGCCTGCCCTTACTCTGGTCCCACACCTGCTGCTCGTGTGGCATTGTTGGCGCAGTGCGGCGTGGACAAGGGCACGGTGGCATGTGAGGTGCATGACGTCACGGGTCGTATCTCATACAGGCAAGTGGAGGGCGCCAGTGGGCTGCTGGCATGGGGCGTCATGTGTGCGTGCACCGTGGCCTGGACAAGTCCTCAGCCATGAATGGCACAGGCATGCGTGCCTGCATGCATACCTGCAGCACAATCCCGAGCTCCTCAATGCTGATCAGCACACACCAAACACACACATCTCCCTGCATGCCCAGGGGCCGTGTGCTGAACCGCACATCGCGCATCGCCGGACTCGCCAAGGGCGGGCAGGTGCTGACGACCAGTGGCGCATGGGAGGCGGCGCTGGCGTCCATCAACGACCCCGCCATCACGCCACTGCAGCCACAGCCGTCGGCTGCACAGCTAGCCAGCTGCCGTACGCATGCCAATGAGGGGGGAGGTGTGAGCTCCCATGCTCCAA
Source organism: Chlamydomonas applanata (assembly GCA_001662365.1). Classification (NCBI taxonomy): domain Eukaryota; kingdom Viridiplantae; phylum Chlorophyta; class Chlorophyceae; order Chlamydomonadales; family Chlamydomonadaceae; genus Chlamydomonas; species Chlamydomonas applanata. The sequence continues at coordinate 48,032 of BDCZ01000205.1, read as the reverse complement.
GCCTGCACCACACAGGCAGCGCTCGGTTGATGTGCTCTCCCACGCTGTCAGTTGCCGTGCTCTCGGGCACCCCAACACGCGAACACTCTGAAGCCGGGATGCAGGTGCCCAAACAGCCGGGGTCGCCGCCGCCACCGCCACCGCCGCCTACGCTGCAGCAGCAGGCGCAGATGCATGCCATGGCCACGTCAGCTCAGTACCTGGAGCCCGTCATTGCCATCAGCCTAGGGCCGCACCGGCTCAAGGTGTGCCATGCAGCTGCATAGGGTAGCCTGCCCATGTGGTTGCCTGGTCCTGCGCACGCTTGGCCTACTTGTATGACACCAGAAGCCATATCGGCTGCCACCTGCAGCTACGCGGGCTGGCAGCGTGCCGCTGCGCGCTGCAGGACTGTACTGCTGCAGTACTGTACTGCTGCAGTGCTGTACTGCGTCCGGCCAGCCTCAGACCCTTGAACTGCACCTGTGTGCATGTTTGGCTGCAGGGTGTGTCTGAGGAGGTCGAGGTGGTGGAGTGCAGGTGGGTGTTGGGTGGGCGCAGGGTGCTGCAGGGCGACAAATGCTGAGTGCTGACAGTACCAGGCCCACCAGCTCAACGGCCCTCTGCGGTCCTGATGTGCGGTTGTCAAGGTTACATGAATTCATAATAATCGCATGTATGCATGCCTGTCTCACAGACCACAGCGCCCTTCCACATGGAAGCACCTACAGCCTGCATGCTGCTGCTGAATTTCCTTGCTGCCACACCTGTTTGCACCCGTGCCCCTGCCCCACAGCTTCATGCACAAGCCGGCGGATGGCGGTGGTACTGGTAGCGGCTTGGAGCAGACCGCCTGGGTGGGATCAGCTGCCCGACAGCTGCCTGTGACTGTGAGCACGCGCATGTTGAGCATCACGGTTGAAGGTGCACAGCCCCTGGACGCCCCACCGAAGCCCCGCCGCCTGGCACAGCAGATGCAGCTGCCTGGCTGAGGTCAGGAACTGCCATGCCGGCAGGCAGGTGCTGAACAGAAGCAGCAGGTAACGAATGCTACGTACATACTATACCTACTACCTTGCACAAGTCATGTACATATGTTGTGTCATGCACAGTATCTGTTCTGGCTGTGTCACACCTCCCACATATCAATGGCTTCAGCCATGTTGTGTATGTCAGTGGCTTTACAGTACCACCTGGTGACCCAAGCTAACAACAGCGACACAGAGAGATTCACTGAGCGTGCGTCCAGGGTGTTTGGTTGGGCTATCAATCAAATAAAGTGAATAAGCTGCAGATGAGTTGCACTTGTGCCCGATTGTGTGTGGCACTTCCCGCTGCCGCATTTTTTGTGCGTGATACCATGAGGCGTGGTGTGCGTGTAGAGTAAGAGACAGTGGCAGGATTTGGAGAGTTTCAACCCCAAAGGCGTGCTCCCTTGGTTTCAACAGATGCGCTCTCTTTAGAGGTATCCTCCCTCCCGCCACATGGGCCTCACTTGGTCTTGCCCAGGGCCTCGTCCCCTGCTGGGCATCAGTGTGTAATTGTGTGTGTGTGTGTGTGCACGCACTGCCCCCCGCACTGTGCAAGTGTAAAGTGTGCTTGGATAGCTGCATTCATTGTATCACGCAGCGTGCTACTGGGTCAGGTCCCAAACTCCCAATGCACCTTGCTGTCACAAGCAGCGGTACGCTCCCAGCCAGCTGCAGCTGTCCAGTAACGAGGAAGCACGAGCACACACCCCGCACGCATCAACACCCAAGGTCCTGCGGCCGATGAAGCTCGGCGTGCGATGTCACACCCATACATTACTTAAATGGCCACAGCCACACGCTGATCTGGGCTTATGGCCACAACTCACACACTCGCATCATGCACAAGTCACAGCCACACATTCTATCAAGCACAGGCCCTCACCCGGCAGGCCTGCAGGCATCTTAAACGGTGCATCGCCCGCCTCCTCAGCCTCCCCCAGCCCCAGATCCTCATCTGCCTCTCCTGGCTCCAGCTGCTGCCCCGGCCGGCGTGCGGCAGCCTCGGCATCAGGTGGCGCTGAGGAGCTCACCTTGCGCGGTGTGAGGGTGCCGGTGTCTGCGTGCGTGTGGTCAGCATAGCCACGCACAGCGGTGTCGGAGTGTGTGGGATATGGTTGCCTGCCAAGTTACCAGTGGCCGCCAAGTTATCACTGATTAGTGCATGCAGCCGGTGCATGGAAGGCAATACATGTCTGACTGCACCTTCCGTGTCCCGGTCCAATCCAGGTGCTTGCTCCTGTCTTGATGGCCCTGCACGTGCACGGGACAGATCAAAAAGGAGCTGTGTGACGCATCCAACATACTTGGCGCATCCAACTTGGCACATCTTGGCTGCATGACAGTGACAGCCCATCACGCAACTCTGGGAGCTCAGGGGCACACCTGTTGCTGGGGATGTGCTGAAGTGGGCGGCCACTGCAACACAGGCTGCCCGGCTGGCCCCTGCAGCAGAGCTGGTGCAGAGGGCTGCGGCCACCAGGCTCCGCACACGGACCTGTGACATCATCATCAAGTTCTTGAGCAAAGCAGCTTCAAAATTTGTGTAAAATAGATGTACATCAACACAGCATCAGCCTACCCCTGTTGGAGGTCAGGAAAGAATAGCACAATGACAGCAATACAAGGCACTACGTACTGGTGTGATCAACGCGATTCTTTACAGCGCCGTGTTTTGCTGCCAGTCAGCATTTTAGAGATGAAGAAGATGCATAAGTGACATGGCCGAGCGCCCACAGAAAAGAATGAAGACTGCCGGCGCAGCGCCCGCAGGGGGGCAGCACATAGCCCAGTTCAGGTACACTGCAGGCAACGTGTTTGAGCGCCTTCCCGAAGAGGGCAGTACCGAGCTGCTGTTCAATCGGCCGCACACATTTGCTTTTCTCGACAATCGGCCCGTGTCCCGCGGCCATGCCATACTCGTGGTCAAACAGCCAGTGGCAACGATCATAGAGGGAGTCAGTGATGCAGCCGCACAGGACATCTTCCCAGACCTGCAGATTCTAGCTAAGGCAGTGCAGGAGGCGACGCAGTGCGCAGGTGAGCACGCATGAGAACATGTACATCGTTGCATGGGAGCATGCACAAATGGCATGTGGGCCGGCGAGGTCTGCATGCGGCAGGCTGGCGCTTTGGCAGCCACAGGCATGCATGCCCACTGCTGTCATGCCTGTCTCGCACCGCAACTGCAGGCATCCAGGTGCTTCAGAGCAGTGGGCCAGTGGCAGGCCAGTCTGTGCCGCAGCTTCACTTCCACGTGATTCCTGTGTACACGCAACAACAGCAGCAGCAGCAGCAGCAGCAGCAGCAGCAGCAGGCAGCGAGCAGTGCCCCACCCACTGACTACGGAGCGTCTGCCACACCTGCCTCCGCTACGCCAGCTGCAGCAGCGCAGCCAAGCACTGGGCCACTTGCCGCACTGCTGACACTCCCGCCCACGGCCCAGCGCGCGCCGCTGGATGCGGTGGCTGCTGGGCCCCTGGTGGCCGCCATACGTAACGCGCTGCCCCCTGCATACAACCCGGGCTATCACCACTGGGCTGCAGACAATGATGAAATGGAAGCGCTGGGCCATGCACTGCAGGGCCAGCTGGGCGGCGCAGGCACCGTTGTGCTGCTCAATGGCAACCTGGGAGCAGGTGGGGCGGGACAGGCCTTGGGATTTGAAAAGTTCCTGGATTCAGAGCCGGCAGCCAGGCAGGGGGGCTCTGGCCATGATGCACCATGGCGGCACGCAGTACCTGGGCGTAGACAGGGCATCGCTGGAAGCGTACGAGCGTATGCCGTTTGGGGCAGCCGCATGGCGCAGGAACGAACACCATGTTCCTGGTCCAGTACTGCTCCAGGGGATAGTTCATGTTATGTGTGGTGCCAGCAATCCCATAGAAGGCGAGCTTCACCACAGATGGCAAGCTCCCTTTACATCACCGATTCTCCATTTAATACGCTTGTGCACACAGGCAAGTCGACCATCTCGCGTGGCTTTGTGCGCGCGTTCTGCCGGGATGCGTCCCTCGATGTGCCCTCCCCCACCTTTCTGCTGTGCCTGTCCTACACGGAGGATTGTGCACATGAGGGGCCCCGGCCGCAGGACACGGGGGCCCCAGGGGCGGTGAATGGGCCGGCCGCGCGTGCGAGGTCGGTGCACCACATGGACCCGTACCGGCTGGGCCTCAAGGTGGGGCTGTGCTTTTTTCACTGTCTGTCTGTGTCTGTCTGTCGAACTATTCTACCTATACTGTACTTATTTGTATGTTTTCCTGCCTGTGTGTCTGTCTGCCTGTCTGTTTGTCGGTCTGTAAAATTAGGTTCAGAGTGTGAGTGTGCAGCAGTAACAAGGCGGCAGTGCGTGCACCTGGCACCTGCCGTGCCTTCGGCTTGTGCTTGGCTTCCCCTTGTTATGGGTCAGCCGGGCCTGTGTGCACAGATGAATAGCAGTTAAATCTGCCCAGGCTCAACTGCTCATGTGGCTTGCGTTTGCGGTGCTCCATGAGCAGGCCGACAAGATGGCGGGACTAATCAACTTTGAGGACGCGTTTGAGCGCGATGTGTGCCTCATTGAATGGCCCGACCGCATGCCCAAGGCGGTCATGGATCTGCCGAAACGCGGCGTGCTTGTCACTGTCAGGTGCGCACAAACTACTTGTCCGTCTGTCTCGTGTCTGTTTGCCTGCCTTTCTGTCCGTCTTTCCAGCGATTGTATCTGCGTCTGTCGCCAGGCCGGCGATGCTCTTGTATGTGCACACAACTGCTGGCGCACGACTGGTGGCAAAAGTGCAGTGCTGTGGACAAGGCACCTGTGAGCTGGATGACGTGTGGAGCCAGTGGCTATGCTTTTGAAAGAAACTACAAGTGGCTGCGTTGATTGGGTGCTGCTGGCTTCCTGCCTGCACGCAGTGGAACTGGCATCCAGTCAGTCGGCCGCCACATCACCATCCTCCCCCTCAGCCCCGACGACCCTTCTGCTGCCAAGGTGGCTGCATGGCGTGCAGCGCGCGGGCTGCCAGCCGCCGACGTACCTTGGCGCAGCGCAGCGCCGGCTGCAGCAGCGGGCAGTGGCACCCTCCTTGGAGGTCGTGGGGGGGCCGCGCAGCAGCTGCTGTCCACTCCGCCAGAGTCGTGGGTGGTGCTGGGCATCGAGAGCAGCTGTGATGACACAGCTGCAGCGGTGCTGACGGGTGATGGCCGCGTGCTGGCTCACGAGATTGCATCGCAGACAGGCCTACATGAGCAGTACGGGGGCGTGAAGCCAGATGTTGCGCGTGATGCGCACGCCGCGGCTATCGGCGACACCGTGGCACGCTGCCTTGCCACGGCAGGCGTGGCACCAGAGCAGCTCACAGCTGTTGCGTGTACCGTGGGACCGGGCCTGTCACTGTGTTTACAGGTGGGGCTGCGCCACGCGCTCAGCATCGCAGCAGCACAGCGGATACCTCTGGTGCCGGTACACCATATGGAGGCGCATGCGCTGGTGGTGCGGCTTCCATCTCTGTATGCCAGCTTCGTGCCGCCGGCGCCCGGTCCTGGGGAATTGCCAGCACCACCAGCACCGGGGCCGCTGCTGCCTGGCACCCCACCTGCGTTCCCTGCGCTGCTGCTGCTCGTGTCGGGCGGGCACAACATGCTGGTGCTGTGCCAGGGCGTTGGCCGCCATCGCATCATCGGCACTACGCTGGATGACTCAGCTGGCGAGTGCTTTGACAAGGTGGCTCGGCTGCTGGGCATTGGCGCCATCCCAGGTGGGCGACATAATCAACATGTACATAATGGTTACATGCCCTGCCATGGGCTGCCGTCTTCTAGGCCCTGATGCTGTCACCGCTGCCAGCCTGTCATGCGTGTCCGCATGGGCATTAGACATGGGTATTTGGGGAAGCCAGAGTATGTTGGTGACCTGCTGGCTATTCAACCTCCCAACTGAAACGGCCCTGCTATGTGTGTGACCTTCAAACCTTTGTCGATCGTGTTTTAAAATCTCAAACACTGATCCCACAGGTGGGCCACAGCTGGAGAAGCTGGCCGCCGCAGGCAACCCCAACCGCTTCAAGATCACGCTGCCGATGCAGAACGGCATGCACAAGGGCAGCTGCAACTTTTCGTTTAGCGGGCTCAAGACCAGTGTTGCTAAGCTGGTGGAAACAGAGCGTGCACGCTTGTTGGCAGAGTCGCCCAGTGCAGCCGCAGCAGCAGCTGCGGCCGCCGCCTCGGCCGCGGCCGCCTCAGCAGCAGCTGCTGCAACAGGGGAGCAGAGTGCCATGGAGCAGGACAGTGTGGGTGCTGCCTCAGGCTCAGGTGCCCCTGCAGCGGGTGCAGGAGGCCAACCCAAGGTGGCGACTGCACCTGGTGGCAAGGCGCCTGGCACATTGCTGGATGAGGGGGAGGAGATGAGGTCTCTGGCGGCGGACATTGCGGCGTCATACCAAAAGACGTGCGTCACGTTCCTGCAGCAGCGCACACGGCGCGCGCTGTCGTGGCTCAAGGTGCGTAGCCGCGCAAGCTTATCCGGGGTGCAGTTGTGCTTTTTTCTTCTGGTTTGCATTGTGGGACGGCGATTGAAGCAGGCAGGCCAAGGCCGCCTTGATTACCGTTTGAGGCAGTGCCAAGAGCCTGTGCCTGCCTGCTGTCCTGTATCCGCTCCACATCAGCGGGGTTGCCCATCTGCCTCTACCATGTCCTAACCTGCTGTGTACATGATCCTAACCTTTGCTTGCTGTGGCACTGGGCTGTGCAACTGTCGGCTGTAGGAGGACTGTGCACAGCATGGTGGGGAGATGCCAACCAGCCTCGTGGTGGCTGGCGGTGTGGCTGCAAACAGTGCCGTGCGTGAGGGTCTGACAGCAGTTGCGTCTGAGTTTGGCATCCCTTGTATCTACCCACCCATCAAGTGAGTACATGTTTGCAGGGGCTGCATTCGTGTTTGCTGTTTGCTGGGGCGTGGGAAAGCTGCGTGTGTTTTCGTGCGCTCAGTCTGTGGCCCCGTTGTTGTGGGCAGCTAGAACAACAACTGATGGGTGCTGTCTGCCTGCCTGCCTGCCTGCGTGCCTGCCTGCGCTGGGTGCCTGCGAGCTTGTACCATGGTGGTACGATGCTGTCATGCTGTACAACAGCTGCTATGATCCTCCTATTTGTTTGCACTGACAGGTACTGCACTGACAATGGGTTGATGGTGGCGTGGGCTGGGGTGGAGCGGCTGCGGCTGGGGCTGTTCTCTGCGCCACCCCCAGATGCGGCTGCAGTAGAGCGGCATGTGGATGTATTGCCACGCTGGCCACTGGGGCCCACTGACCCGCGCAGCGTGGTGTCACCCACGTGCAACAAGCACCGCACCACTTGACCACACTTGGCCAACAGCATTGCAGCACCGCACTGCATGGGCCGAAGGGGCAGTGCTGCCAGTGCGTGAGGTTGAGCTGCGCAAGCTGCGACCATGCGGCCGTGACTGTGTAAAGGCATTCCCAAAGGGCTGGGCTTCAAGGGCACAGCTGCCTGAAATGAGGTGGGCTTCATGCCCGTGCTGCCCTGCTGGGCCATGAGCTTGCATGTCTAACGCCATCCATCACCGCCACTCAGCCCCCGAACCTGCGCAGATCGAGCACCTCGACCCATGTGTGCTGTGTGCTTGCAGCTCCCGTTGCCCAGTTCAAAACTAGAGTCAGCAGACGCTAGAGGCGCCCAACTCAATACCTGGATTTCAAGCAACAGCGCCACAGGTGCACGGTGTGCTTGCCCTTATGGCAGATTCGTGTACATTGTACACCGAGCGTCCGAGAACAGTGGTGAGCCGTGTGAGAGAGCACGAAATCGAGTCAAGTGCGCTCTACGCGCATTACGTCAAGCATATATTTACAGCATCAAGGTGTCTCTGCATCAGAGACTCGGCTGCTTTGGGTGCGTCTCAGTTGCTTAGTGGTTGGGGAAGACGCACTCAAAACCGGCACCAGCCTGCATATTACAATGTCGGATGCAGCAGCAGCCCCGTTGACCGCGTGTCGGCATATGAGAAATTCAAGCTGGATCGAGACCCGCGCAATCCTTCCATGGCGCAGCCCAAAAGCATGCGCTGGAGCACCATTGCACAATGGGTTCGCTCCTGGCGCACGCGCCCCGTTGGCCAGCTTCGCTCACCAGACCCGTCTTCCATGCACACGCCATGCACACTGTCACGAGGGCGTCATCACTTGATGGGTTAACGCACGTGTGGCATGCAGCGCCACCCAGTGCATGCAGCCCGCACCTCATCGACCATACCCTGCCCCTGTATGCACCCCTGCAGGTTGAGGTACCCGGTGCTGCCAGCGACAGCTGCAGCAGGCGTGACCCGCAGCCTTCACGTGTACGTGTTTGACCAGTCAAAACAGGAGCAGCCATGGGCAGCTCCTCTGACAGCGGTGTCACGAGCGTGGTGCCCTCCCTCATCTCCTCATGGGTCAGCTCTGGTTCCCTGGGCAAGCTGAAGGAGAGCATCAACGCCACCTCAGTGCTCACCATTGGTACCGCAGCTGTGGCTGCGTACTGCCTGTACGAGCAGATGCGCTTCTCACGCTGGCGCAAGGGCAAGGATGGCTCCCAGCTGCCTGGTGCGTGCACACACTATGCACCTATTTTTGTAGCTTGGGTGGGGGGGGCTAGTGTTGGCCTGCCCATCTGACTGCAGTACACCGTACATCTTACATATCAGACCACCACCATGCAGCTGCCCCCACACCACACCACCCTGGCAGAACGCACCATACCCACCACACACTGACAGGATCCCCCGTTTCCCTCTGCCCAACCCCGTCCACGTCCTAACCCTGGAACCCTGACACCCCCCGCAGGCCCCGACTCGGTGACCCCTGTGCTGGGTGGCATCGTGGAGATGGTCAAGGACCCGTATAACTTCTGGGAGAAGCAGCGCAAGTACTCCTTCCCCGGCCTGTCGTGGCACTCCCTGGTGGGCACGTTCACGATCTTTGTCACCGACCCCGCGGTATCGCGCCACGTGTTCAACCACAACTCTGCGGTGAGGAAGGAGCCCAGGGGGTCTCTGGCTGTGCGCAGACTGCGCCCGAGAGGCTCTGGCTGTGCACACAGAGGGCTCTAGCTGGCCTGGGGCCCTCTGGCTGTGTGGGGGCGGCGTCCGGGCTGCAGGCCGCGCCCTTCGATGCGGGCCGTGATGTGGATGGCAGGGTTGTGGGCATTTCAACAGCACACGCCATGGGCTGCGGGAAGGGCAGGGGATGAGCGGTGGAGGGCCCTGCGGCGCCAGGATGGGGCGCTCAGGTCACGCTGGAGCCCTCGCACGACACGCTGCGATGGCACGAGGGTGTCTGCTCATGCCCTGCACTGCACTGCACTGCACTGCACTGCTCCCCAGCTGCCCCCGACGCTGAACCCCGAAGCTCTGAGCCTGAAGCTCTGAACCCCTGACCCTGAAGCCCTGGCCCCTGTGCCTGCTGCGCAGGACACGCTGCTGATGGCGCTGCACCCCAGCGCCGCCAATGTGCTGGGCAAGCGCAACATCGCATTCCTGCACGGCCCCGAGCACAAGGCGCTGCGCAAGTCGTTCCTCGCGCTCTTCACACGCCGCGCGCTGGGCGTGTACGTGGCCAAGCAGGACCAGGTCATCTGTGACCACCTGCGCAAGTGGCTGGCAGGCCAGGGCGCGGACGCTGCGGGCGGGCGTGCGGGCCTCCCCACCGAGATGCGCACCCACGTGCGCGACCTGAACGCGTTCACGTCTCAGGAGGTGTTCGCGGGTGCGTGGGGGGCGCTCAACAGTGCTGGGATTGTGCAGCGGGTGGGCAGTCCACAGTGCTGGGTTGTGTAACGGATGTGTGCACCTGCACATGTCTGCGCCTGTGTCTCGGGTGCAGCCTGCAGCGGCCCTGGGACCCTGGGGCTTAGCGGAAGGGCCCTGGGACTGTGCAGCAGGGGCGCCTGTCTCTGGGAGGATTGGAGGGGAAGAGGGGGCCGTGGGCTGTGCTTTGGCTAGGCAGAGTGAGCCGCATGCCCCTGCCAGCCGCTAGGAGCTGCAGCGCTAGGCCTACCTGCAGCCCGCAAGTGAACACGAACCCAGTGTGCAGTAACTCCCCCAGTGCACCGTGCCCCTCTGTTCAGTGCTCACCCCACACGCCCCACTGCCCTTCCCACCCTCCCCCTCATAAAGCTCTTTTCACAAACCTGGTGTTTGAACACCTCCCGCCTAACAGGCCCCTACCTGGACGACCCCGTGGAGCGTGAGGAGTTCTCCAAGGCCTACCTGGCGATGACCGAGGCCTTCCTCGCCTTCCCCCTGTGCGTGCCCGGCACCGCGGTGTGGAAGGGCCGCCAGGGCCGGCTGTTCATCATCAAGGTGCTCACAAAGGCCGCAGCACGCGCCAAGGTCAAGATGGCGTCGGGTGCCGAGCCCGAGTGCCTGCTGGACTTCTGGGCCATCCAGGTGCTGCAGGAGTGTGCGGATGCAAAGGCCGCAGGTACTGAGCCCCCCTTCTATGCGGCAGACGCCAAGATGGCAGACAGTGTGATGGACTTCCTGTTTGCGTCTCAGGACGCGTCCACCGCGTCGCTCGTGTGGATGCTGACGATGATGGCGGAGCGGCCGGACGTGCTGGCCAAGGTGCGACCTGTTCAAGCAATGACGACCTTGCATTGTTGTACCATTATGAACCTTGTATCACGTCCTTTTGTCCTTTTGTCCTGCGGTCAGTGTGCACCCCAGGCCGCTGGGCTGGTGTGTACCTTTCCAACCATCACAACCTTGCCACCCCAGCCTTGCCACTTGCCACCCCTCATCCGCACAATCTCCCCTCCGCCCCCATCCGCACCCCTCCTTCCCGCACCTCTCGGTCTCACAGTATCACAATGCTTACTTGGGTGCTCGCGTGCCTCACAGGTGCGCGAGGAGCAGCGGCGGCTGCGCCCCGACCCCAACGCCCCCATCACGGGCGACGTGCTCAATGAGATGACATACACGCGCCAGGTGGTCAAGGAGGTGCTGCGCTACCGGCCCCCTGCACCCATGGTGCCCCAGCTCGCGCAGGCGCCGTTCCAACTGACCGAGAACTACGTCGCCCCCAAGGGCGCCATGGTCGTGCCTTCCGTGTGGGCCGCGTGCATGCAGGTGCGCATCATGCCATGCATTCTGTACGACGGGGCCAAAGTCGATCATGGTTGATGGCATGGCGCACAGTGCTGTGGTGATCCCTAGATGTGGGTGGCTGGCTGGCGGGGTTCCCTGTCGGCATCTGCCGGCACCCCATGTTCCCTTAGCACCTCCGGATGTATAATGAATTCATTGTTAAAGTTGTTCGCATCGTTCCTGTGCGGACCCTCGCTTAATCACTCAGCCTCAACGAACCGCCACAACCACCCCCAACAACCTCACAACTGCAGGGCTACGAGGAGCCCCACAAGTTTGACCCCGAACGCTTTGGGCCCGAGCGGAAGGAGGATGTCAAGTATGCTGGCAACTTCCTGGTGTTCGGTCACGGCCCACACTACTGCGTGGGCAAGGAGTATGCAACCAACCACCTTGCCTGCTTCCTGGCGCGCATCGCAACGTCACTGGAGTGGACCCGGGTGAGGTCCAAGGTGTCAGACGAGATCAAGTACCTGCCCACGCTGTACCCCGGCGACTCGGTGTTCTCATTCAAGTGGGCAAACCAGGCGGCACCCAACGCGGGGAAGGGCGCGCCCGTGGGGCTACAGATCAAAAAGGCGGCGGCAGCCGCGCACTGAGGAGCTGCGCGGTAGCTGCTCACACGCATGGCAGACAGGCGTTGCCGTGCTTCACGTGATGTGCTTGCTCACGCGGTTGTGCGTGGTGGAGAAGGGTGTTGCGAGCGGGAAAGCTGGCATTGGCAGCGCGGCACCAGTAGCAATTGATGTAAGGTGCATGCATCAAGTGTGTGCATGCCTTCACAATGAGATTGCATGGCTTGGCTTGATGGTTGGGATCATCGAACCGGGAGCTTGTTGAGGTTTGTTGGTTGCTGGTGTCCAAGTGCATGATTTTTGGGTGCACACATCAAGCTTCATCAGACGTGAATGACATGTAGTTGGTTGGACGCATGTGCGAGCGTGACCTTAAAGTGCACTGCGTGCACTTATCAATATGTATCCTGCATGTTGCAGTCAGATTTAGGCACACTGGCGGCAATAACCTACCTTGGTGCGTGTATGGCTGTAAATCACACGACGGAGCTCTGTGTGCTGTGCAGTGCCTGGGTGCAACAGCATTTCAACATGTATGCAGTGATCTTATGCAGCTGCTGCTGTTGGTGCAGCTGGATTCACCTGCGGCTGAGCCGCATGCATGCATACACAATGCATGCAGTGCATGTGTGTGTGCACCCGAGGCTGTATCGAGTCATGTCATGTAGCCTACTTCTGCATGGCAGCGCTTGAGGTCGCAGATGCCGGTGTTGAGGGCTTACTGTGCTGCGTCTGTAACAGCCGGAAGCTGCATCGAAATCGGACCTGCAAACCTGTGTGCCATTCATCAATGAGGCAACACCCATCTGTTGCCACCTGTTTCTGCACACCAGGCCACGAGTAATTGCACCATTTCTATTGCCTCGAGTACCACGGCCAGCGCTCGGTCCGTGCGGCTGTTGCACTGACTGACTGAGACCCTTTTTTAATTCAACAACACGACACACAACTTGCAAAGCGAACTTGATACAACTACAACCAGCAGGCGTGGCCGTTGCTTGTCACTTGGCTCTGACTCTAGTGCGTGCATTAAAGCAAGGTCAACCCTTGGCTAGGTGATCGACATGCGCAAACCTCACGAGCATTGCTTGTTAAACATCAAATCCACAGCGCAGCGCAGAGTAGCAAATCGGCGGTAACCTCCATGCTATGCGCATGTGTCTGCATGCACACAGGGCCAACGGAGCGCTATTTGAAGCTCTGCTGGCCATCATGTGCCCACAGTGTCCAATGACTGGCTGAGCAGCTTGAGCAGCATTGCAGAATGCTGGTGCATGGGTGTGGCAGATGGGCATGCGTGCATTTCATGATACCTATGCTGGTTGCCTGCCTGGCAGTATGCTTGGGCATGCCGACCAGCATGCGTCCCACCTCCACACACACAGCACGCAGCCTCAGCAGCGCAGATGCTAAGGCTGAACCATCCACCCTCCCCATGCCAACACTGGCCCTGGAAGAGACCCTGGACTTCCTCAAACTCATCACTGAGTTACTCCCCAGCCTGACAGAGCCCAGTGTCCACTGGAGCGAGCTGCGGCACCCGGCTGCACAGCACACAGTTATGGCAGCACAGGAACTGTACGAGCTGGTCAAAGGCAGCACAGATGGGAGCGGTCAGAGCTCGGACGAGCGCCGTGCACAGGTAGCTGCCCAACTGTCGGCACAGCCTGAGCACTTCATTGAGCCACTAGGGAAGCTGGTGCACCTGGTCAAGGGTTTAGAGCAGGATGTGTGTGGGCATGCTGCGTATGCAGCACAGCCCAGGGGCCCCTTATCAGTTGGCGGGCTTGGCGCCACGGGGGCAAGCAGCAGCGGGCGGTTGCTGCAGGGGGCGCACGGCGACTCAGGGCGGGCGCAGCAGCAGCCCACAGGGCAACAAGGGGAGGGGGGTCCACTTCAGGGGCATGCTGCCACGCACCAGCCTATACACAGCAGGCGCAGGGCAGCTGCTGAGGGGTTTCAAAGTGATTCGGCTGGGGCGGTGGGCGGGGTTGACGGAGGCAGTGGCACAGCTGCCAGGGACCTAGCACGTGCCCCCAACTCTTCGTTCCCCATTACGCGACGTGTCACGCTGGCGGTGCTGCACGCGCTGGACCTTATATTGGACGGTGGGCTGCTGCCGTCTCATGGAGGCACTGCTAGCGAAAACAGAGACACAGGCGATGTGGCGAATGAGGGGCAGGAGCATCTAGGGGATGGTAAGGGGGGCAAGGAGGAGGAGCAGGAGGAGGAGGAGGGTGGTGGCAACGGTGGTGGCAACCGAGGTGGCAGGAAGGTGCTGCGGCACAAAAAGCAGCAGAAGCAGGAGCAGCAGGAGCAGGCCCAGGGATGGGGCGAGGGAGGCGCCAGCAACCTAGGCGAGCTCGTTGGGCTGGTGCGGGGCGCGGCGTGCGGCGTGCTTGGGTCATTGCGTGCGCTGGAGCGGTGCAGCGAGGCCCTTCGGCCTGTGCTGGAGTTGCTGCACGTGAGCAAGAGTGGCGGCTCATCCATGTGTGAGCTCGCGCGACTCAGCAACCAGCACAACCCCCACTTCACGCCAGGTGGCAACTGCCTGCTCAAGACAGTCTTCCCTGACACACCGCGCTGGCTGTCGGCACGCCCTGCGTGGGTCCCGGCCGAGTGTGCGGCTCACCACTCCTTCCAGCTGCTTCCCAAGTGCGTGGGTGGGCAATTTGGACGTGCCCCGGTGTCAAGGGCCGCATTGCGCCGCAGCTACATGCCTGAACAGACGCCGGGGTTTACTGCTCACTTTAGCACTGGTGTATGTCAGCCACGTGCTTTGCATCCCGGGCACGTCCGAACCACAGCACGCTCTGACGCTTGCATGATTTGACACATGCCATATGACGGCCTCCCCTCCCCGCCCTCCTGCCACACGATCCTGCCCTCTTGCTTGCTTTTCCTGATCCCACAGGCAGTCGTGTTCCCAGTGGCTGGCTGCCCGTGAGCCCAACTGTGAGGAGCGCACCGGCTACATGCTGTCGCACGGCTTTGACTACTACTCAAACGAGGTAGGATGTGATGTGATGTAGTCCTGGGGGAAGGGGTGGTGGTGGTCAGCATCTGTTTAATTCTGCTGCTGCGCACACTTGGGAAGCAAGCAAGGTAGATGCAGAAGCGGGAGAGGCAGTGCAATATAAGCTGAGGGCCACTAGTGCTGGTGCAACGTGGTATAACCTCAGCGCCAGGGGGGGGGGGGGACGCAGGGGTGTTGGGGCTTGGCCACGTGGTCACAGGTGCCACCTGGACTCATAAGCTGCATGGCCCACAGCGCCCAACTGCCTATCCCAACCACCTGCGCCAACCGCCCACGCCAACCTCAGGTCGGCGTTCACGGCAGCCGGCCCGGCTTGGTCAGTGCTGCGCACGCGTGTGTGCAGCACTCGCGCACAGCAGTCATTCTGCGTGAGCCGCTACGCCGCGCGCAGTCTCACATCGCACACATCACCAACGCGCTGGTGCAGACGTGCGTGCCTTCTCCTGCTGCCTCTTAGCTGCTCTTGGCTGCTCTCTGCTGCCTGCTGTACTGCTGTTCAGCGTCGTTTGCTCCTGCCTGTCTCAACGCCGATTGCATACACAACTTTTACTGCACTCATGCACAGCTGCCATGCCCTCATGCACACACAACCTTGCCTGATGCCCCTTGCTGCGCTTACGCCCCGTGCATGCAGCCACCACCGCAACTGCGCACGCCTGCTGGCCAAGCACGGCGACCGGCTGCCTCCTTGGCGCGTGCCGCGCAACCTCAGCTTCTGGGCCGAGCACGCGCCGGCAGTGCTGGACAACTATGTGATGCGCCACCTGCTGGGCAAGCACGGCATGTGCAGGTGCGTGTCGTCGCACGTGCTTAAAACGCATCGCAGCTCGCTCCCTTGAACATAATGCACTGCCAGTGCTGCCCGCTGATAAGGCTGCAGCTCTCCAGCCTTAGGCAGCGTGTTCCAGCCACAAGCTCATCTCTTGAGACTCCATGGGTCTGGCCCCCATCCGTCCCATCCCCCCCTGCCATCTCACGGATGCATGTGGCTTGGCCAGGCCTCACCATACCAGTACCAGCCCCCACCTGTTTCTGCACGTTGTGTTCCTGAACCAATCCTACGTCTGCTTCATCAGTTCCATTCACCAGCCCTGTTCACGCGCACGGCGGGTGCCGCCCCGCAGGCCATTCGACGCCGACGCGCTCACAAGTGCTTTCAATGTGGAGGACTTGGCGGCTGCGCAAGCCAAGCTGGTGGCGTTTGACCACGTGATGACACTTGAAGGGGAGCTGAAGGAGGTGGTGATGCAGCTGGGCATGGGCTGGGCGTACACGCTGCGGCACGTGCACTACCGCAAGGCGTCCACGCCGCACGCGCTCGAGGCAAACCTGGTACGTGTGTGTGCCTGTGTGGTACCTGGGCTGGATGGTAGATGGCACACCGTACCGCAGCTGCAAATGATATGGTTTTTGGGCATTCACGACAGACATCTGGACAGGCATGTGCCTGACAAAATGTACAAGGGATTAGCGATTGTAAGTGTGGGTGTTCTGTTGCACCTGCCAAAGGAAGGCTCAGCTGGGGATGGCAGCTGGTGTTCCGTTACCGTGCCGGTGGGCCACCGGGCATTTGTGATACCGTATGCGCGCGCACTCGGCACGGTTTCGTATAACGGTAATCAAACACGGTTTCGTTCGTTCGGACACTACATGCCGCACGTTTGTGGCTGCTGTGTGACTGCAGGGCTTCCCGGCCGGTACTGAGTCTGCAGTGACCGCCCTTAATGAGTGGGACAGCGCGCTGTACCGCCTGGGCCGTACACTCGAGGTGCTGGACGCGTCGTACTACGCGTCTGCCGCAGTGTCTGCTGGCGAGGTACTGCCAGGCTCCGCGGCACGTGACCTGTGTGCAGCACATGCCAGCAGAGAGCGAACAGCAGCACGGCCTCAGGACAGCGAGGGGGCCCGCCGCAGGGGCCTCCTCCAACGCCTGCCTGCCCCTGCAGGATCGGATGTGGGGGTGGCGTTTGCAGGGCTGCCCGTGCCACGGCCCTCTGCTTGGGCACGCATTCTGGCAGCCCTGGAGGTGCCGCTCAGGCATGCACGCAGTGTGTTTGCCCTGGGGGCGCTGGAGCAGCAGGGCGCTGCCAGCGCTGATGCCACCACTGCCGGTACCGCCACTGTCGATGCCTCAGCTGCCGCAACCGTCACCATCAGCACGACCACAACCACCACCACCGCTACAGCCACAGCCAAGCGTGTCAGCAGTGGGACTGCAACAGCCGGGAGCCGCAAGCGCGATGGCCCTGTGTTCGGCCACGAGGGCTTCCTCATGTATTCAGTCGCGCTCAAGCATGGCCCGGGGGGTGGTATTGACACCCAGCCTGACCCACTGCCTGTGGACAGGGGCCTGCTGCTGTTTGGCGTGCAGCAAGGGCTGCAGCAGGGCGCGGTGTTCGCGCTCAGCCCGCGCGCGCGCACAGCAGCATGCAGCACCCAGCCGCCCGCGCCTCCCGCCTAGCCCAATAACCCATTTCCCCAGCAAGTGTGGCATTGAACACACCAACACGTCAACGGACTGAGCCACGTGCATGCTTGAAACCAGCTCAGGCCTTGTGGCCCTGTTCACATGTGCGCCAAACATGGCACATCCATCCCTGCAGCTGGGTTTAACCTAGCTGCTTTTCATTACCAATTCAGCTTGCTCCCCGCTCCTTTGCCTGTTGGCAGCTGCGTTCTGCTTGGGGGAAGGCGCCCTGATGATTGCTTGGGCTTCTCCCCTTCCCCAAACGCGCGCCGCCTGCATATTCTTGGTTTCCATGTGATCCATTTCATGCTGAGGTATCCTCTGGGTGGCATGCAAGGGTTGGCTGATGAATGGTCTTTTGGGGGGGTAGGGGGTGGGGGGTCTGCATTGCTGTGCCAGACTCTGAAGTCTGTTCCACCGCCGTATGGCGGCTGGCCCATGTTTGGGGAGCAGTTGTGGGGGAGCAGAGGGAGAGGTATTCATTCCATCCCTCTGCGAACCACCTAGCCATGCACACATGGCTGCGCTCTCAGCGTCTGCGTTGATATCTTGCAAGTTGCGCGTTGCACTTACACAGTTGACAAGGTTTTTGCAGAGGTTGGTGTGGGGAAGGGAATTGAATGCCACAACCTGCCCCTCCTGCGATGCCTGACTGGTCAGGAGTTATCGGTAGCAGTAAGGACTGACACACGTTGGCTGCTTCCATGCCTGACACGTGACAGCGTTCAAAGGCAACAAGATCCAAAAACCAAAACATCACGCCATCATAAATGGCGGTTAGGGTGGCAGCCGCTCTGAAAGAGTAAAACAACATTGAGCTGGCGCCACTTGACTGTAATCGCGTTCCACGCAGCCACAGTATACTCTGTATATACAGTGTAATGTGTGCACACACTTGCCGCAGGCCACTCACGTGCTGCACACATTCTAATGATGAGGCAGGGACTCACAAACACCGCCCATTTATACTGGGAAGCCTCCTTGGCATGTTATACTGGGAACAGTCCAGTGCAAGCCCCAGGGCACGCTTAAGCCCCTACCCATGGCTTGACAGAACCATCAGAAACAGATTGCTGATCCTTGGTTCCAGCTTATCCCAGTCCATGTTTCAGTAATGTTGTGTGCATTTCATACTCCAGTCGTTGCCCGAGCCAGCTGCAGTGTTGCAGGCGGCTGCATCAAGGTCTGCGTGAGACGGCGGTAAGTGGGCTGCCAGGTGTGGTGGAGGGTGGGGAGGAGTTGACCGTGCTGGCGCCTGTGCTGCCGGCAGCTAGGGCCCGAAGGGGCAGACTACGCATGGATGTGCGCGTGCCCGACCGCATCGCGTCGGCCCCGGTCCAAAGGGGCGACCCGCCGCTGGCGCTGGCCGCCCCCGCACACGCTCTGCTGCGCAGCGCGGCCAACCGGGGCGGGGTGGTCTCATCGATAGCCACTGTGCTGGAGCTGGCTGCAGCGCTGGTGTCATTTTCGAGGGAGGCTGTAACGTCTGAGTCCCAGCTGCCTCGCAGGATTGGCAGCGCGGTGGACAGGGCCGTGGCTGCTGCTGCAGCACTGGCACTGGCTGGCTGCTGGCTGCTGGACTCGGGGGCCCTGAGTGGCAGCGCATGGGCTGCATCAAGCGGCGTGAACACATATTGTCCCTGGCCCACACCCAGTGGCGGGGCGGGTGCTACAGCAGTCCCACGCACGCCATCGTGGGACCCTTGCTGCTGCCCGTTCGCGTCGCCGCCACCACCGCCTTCCGCCTCCCCCTCCTCGCCCTCACTACTGCAGCTGTCTGCCCCATCCCCCTCCACCCCCCCTGCACCGGGCGCCGAGTAGCGGTGCGCACGCATGTGCCTTACTGCAGGCTTCAGCAGCACCAGTGGCTTCAAGTTGGGGGCAGGCAGTGTGGCCCCTGGCCCCAAGCTATTGTTGCTGGGCAGGGGTAAGGGGGCGAGGTTGATGGTGCCCCCTTGGGGTGTGCCGCTGTCAGATAGGGCGCGCATGCGTGGTGCAGGCCGAGTGGGAAGTGTGCCCAGGGGCGGTGGACGCGGCTGCATGGGCGGCAGCGGGCCGTGGGGCGAGGTGTGCGTGTGCTGGAAGGCTGCGAACTCGTCCAATAAGCTGCCTGCCCCAGCTACACCATTACTGCTCGGCCTCATGCCTGGTGGCACCCAGGGCTCAGCCAGCAGAGACTGATGACCACCAACCATCGCACCAGCCACCTGCTGACCCAGGTCCCCGGCCGTGTTGGCACGCAGCACGGTGGTTGGTTTCAGGCGCGGCGTGGCGTCCAGGCCGCCTGGTGGGGCGCCTAAGGGGAAGCCTGGGAAGGCCTGAGCTGAGGGTGAGCCTTCATGTTGCTGTGCTGGTAACTGTTGCTGTCGGCTCACCTGCTCACCTGCAGCTGCAGGAGAGGTGGTGCTGGATGCGGTCGCCCGAGGCTGAGCGTTGATGTGGCGTGGCTGCAGGCCCAGCATTAGAGTCATGTCACCGCTGGTGCTGCCGTCACGGGCGCCTGCCGTATGGAAGACGAAATGGTGTGAGCCACTTGCACTGAGGGAGGAGGAGGATAGGGAGGCGTCCCCATGCACATGGCCTGGCTTGGCCCCATGTTTGATGGCATCAAGCAGCTCACTGCTGTGAGGTGCAGGTGTGTGGTGGGGGTTGAGATGGTCTGAGAAGGATGAGGGAGGAGTGAAGGTGTGTGACCCAGGCAGCGCGCCCGCAGTGCTTGCTTGCATGGCGGCTGGCAGCTGTGATGTGTGATGTAGCGTGGTCAGCCGCCATGGCGCTTCAACAACACGGCCCGCCGCGACCTGCTGAGGCAGTACACCTGGGCTGCGCAGCTTGTGACTGCTGGTGGAGATGCCGGATGAAGAAGTTTGAATGGGGGCCGTGGCAGGGTGGCGGGTGGCGCCTGCAGAGGCAGGCCGCGCCAGCACTAGAGGCCGCTCCCCTGTGAATGGCTTAGGCATGGTGGCACTGGTCGGCCGTACGCGGGGTGCAAGCACCGCGGGCGCACTGCCGCGGTCCCCTTCACCATACCCTGCATCGCCCAGGCTGCCACCACCTTCGGCAGCAGCACCACCTCCGTCCTCAGAGGCCCAGCTGCGCCCCTGGTAGGGCTGAGCCCCTGCTGCAGCTGCCCCGTACCCGCTGCGCTCGCCTGGTATACGTGGCTGGTCGAGCCCTAGCGGCTGCAGGCGCGCCCTGCTGCTGTTGCTGCCAAGCACTGCTGGGTAGCGAGCATCAGGCAAACCCAGGTCGCTGGTGGTAAGTATGGGGCTGTCCTCAGAAGTGGCCTGACGCTGTGGCCATGTCCGCATGTTGTCGGGCTGCTGTGCTGCGACAGAGGACTTGCGCACCATGTTGGGGCCATGCCTGCAGGAACACGGCAATGCAGCGGGCTGCGTTTCACCGCAGGTCGAATGGCCGTGGGGTTGCCATGGTGCTAAAGTTCTGCACGAGCAGCATTGCAAATGGTGTATCGTGCACACTTACGTGTTTGAGAAACCAGCCCGCGCAGCCCGCAGCATGCCCTCCGACTCCTGGAAAGCAGCCTGCAGCAGGGGCCAAACAACGTGTCATAGCAGGCTTCAGGGAGGACGCGCCCCGAGAAGGTGCGTGTTGCAAACAGAAACGCACCATTGCACTGCTTTGATCAGTAAAATTATTTCGAATGCGCTGCCTTGCAGTGTCACAGCGCAGAAACGAACTTTTCCCCAAAATACCCCTGGGCAAGTCTCAACCAGCTGTGCCTGAACATGGCGCACAGTACACGCAGGTCCTGTGTGAAGCCGCAAAAAGGCCGTTTGGCATCACACACGCATCTCATTGGGTGCGCAGCTGTAATGCGCGGCCTTGTTCGCCGGCACCTCAGTCCGCCACCATGCTCAGAATTCAGCGGCCGCCACCTGCGCATCAGCAACAGCACGCAGCTTCACCCCAAACACCCCAACCTGTACCATGCGCCCATGCAGCATGCAACCCGAGCACTCGAAGCAGCAGGCTGCAGGCAGCAGGCACCGCAGAACGAGCCACACAGATCACACGCCGTTCAGCTGCCGCCCTGCTCACCGCTCTGGGTGGTACGCTGGCACTACAGCAACAACAGCCTGCAGTAGCAGCCCCGCTCCCAGGCCCTGCACCTACTGCGTCTGATATCTACGCCAGGTGTGGTGCTACAGCGGCTGAAGCAGCTGCAGTGACAGCAACTGGCTTAATCACGAGCATGTGGGAGAGTGGGAGGGCGGCCTGTAGCATCTGACGCTTTTGTGTATGCTGTCGGGCAGGCTGTATGTAAGCATCCTTCAAGGATAGTGCCCACACGCCATTGGGCACCCACACATGTACAGTTATACACCCGCAGCTACTCGTACGCATCACCTGTGGATGTCTTGACCTATGTGCGCGATCGCGCACCACCCGGGGACCCAGAGGCTGCCCTTGCTGCCATCGATGAGTTCTCCACAGCGTTCCCCATGTACAAGATTGGGCCCACGAAGGTGCGCGCGGGCCGTGCAGGCCATGTGTGTGTGTGTTGGTTACATCGTACGCCCATCATGGCGCATAGATGTGTGTGCATGTGTCAGTGTCGGAAGATGTCGGATGCACTGGGCCAGCGTTTGGTGCAGGGGGGAAAAGGCCTACGAAGGTGTGGGCGGGCTGTGTGTGTGCACATGCCCATGTCACAGGGCATACCATCAAAGTGCACTGGGTCAGGAGCTGGCACGGGGTTGGGGGGGTGGGGGAAATACTCTTCAGTCGAGGCCTCTCAACCGTGGACGCAGAGGCAGCGTTGACCACACTCGCAGGCTTGCTTGAAATGGGCTGCATTTCAGAGGGCCACACCCTGACACAGCTCCAACACTTGCCATACCTGTGTGGCATACATGCCTAGAACAATGAACGCTGCCACTATCCGTGCGTCTTATGCATGCTACGAATACTGCCTGCCGTAGGGCGCCATCCTGGATGCCCTCGTGGCCGCTGTACAGCCACAGCTAGTGGTGGAACTGGGGTCTTTTGTTGGCTACTCGGCCCTGCGCATCGCACGCGCGCTGCCGCCAGGTGCGGCCGCTGCTTGCTGCCAGCTTATCCCTCAACGCAAAGGGAAAAGCAATTGAAGTGCACTTGCTGCCTGCCGCTTGCTGCCTGCGTAAGCCTTCATAATCGATGAATGTACTGTGCCAGGCTGAACACACTGCTGCCTGCACGGCAGGCCAGTGACGCGGGCGCACAGGAAATGTTGTCCGCTGAGCCAAGTCGGTGCTGTACTGTCAGTAGTTTACAGCAGAGGCTGCAGTGTCTTGCCACTGTGTTGGCACACATGCGTTCAGCAGCAGCACGTGCAGCGCATTCACTGGCACCCCACCAGGGCCCCCACGATCCGTTGTTGAGCATGGGGCATGTGGGTCTGTGGCATGCTGGCTGCAGGCGGGCGGCTGGTGTGTGTGGAAGCCAACCCCGAGTGTGTGGAGGCCATGAATGGTGTGCTGACTCACGCGGGGCTCCGTGACCGTGTGACCATCGAGCAGGGCCTGTCCAGCCAGGTACTGCCGCAGCTGGCTGCGAAGTACGGTACTGCCCAGCTGGTGTTTGAGGACCACTGCAAGGCGTGCTACGCGGCCGACCTTGAACTGGCTGAGCGCTTGGGGCTGGTGGGGCCCGGCACGTGGCTCATTGCTGATAATGGTGAATGTGGGCGCCGCTGGGTGTTGGGTGCCCCATGATGGCAGCTGCCTCTACGCAAGCACGCAGCCTTGCAGGGCTTATGTGGTTCAAGCTCTGAACTGATCTGTCACACCTGACCTTTTCACACACACACACACCCCGCCCCCCACGCATGTCGGCATATGCAGTCATCTACCCGGGTGCGCCTGACCTGCTGGCAAAACTGGCAGTGGCTGAGCAGTACGCGTCAACTGTAGTGCCTGCACCTTACGAGTACGACCAGGTGAGGGTACAGCTCGTGCAGTACAATTTGCTGATGTGAAGTGCTGCGGCCATGTACATGCATGCATAATAATAATAATAATTATTATAATAGTAACAATAACAATAATAATAATAATAACAATAATAATAATATCAATAATAATAATAATAATAATAATAATAATAATAATAATGATAATAACACAGCGTGTCACAGATGTGTCTGCATGCCGGAGCCTGACAGTCGTTATCTAAACACCATCACTACATGCATGCATGCCGATGGTAAATCAACATACATGACGACCGCACGCTGTCTGGAGCAGCGTGGAGCTGGCCAGCTTGTCAAAGTTGCTGCAGTGGGGTGTCAACATCGACGTCTTTGCGTGCTGATGACCGCACTGCCCTGACCTGGCTGCAGAATTGGAACCCTGACTGGGAACCCAAGGCGGATGGCATGAGCATCTCTGTGCGAGTGGCGGGCCTGAGCGTCGATGCCCAGGCGCAGGGGAGGCAGCAGCTGCAAGGGCTGTGTGCACGGCTGGGCACGTGCACACCCATTCCAGATGTACTTGTTGCATCCGCGGCAACAGCGCAAGCAGCAACAAAGATGCTCGGGAGACGCTGAGCCTGTGCAGAGCCGTCCTCATGTTACACGAATGCTGGGTCTCACCACTCCACCATACTGGCAGCCCAACTCTTGATGCAGCTCTCAAATGAGGACTTTGTATCACACCACAAGCCAGTGACTATCTGCCTGCCTGCTGCTTTGCATACCGGTTCATCCCAGGGTTCGTTTGAAGTTTGTGATTAGAATTCAGCACAGATCTGTTGCACGCTAATGCCACGTTCAGCCTACTGCACAGCTGCCGCTCATAACCCCACGCCACCAGAGTA
>BDCZ01000205.1:0-23128 GCA_001662365.1 Chlamydomonas applanata | reverse complement strand
CCCCATACCCCCCCCCCCCCCAACCTCTACCCTACATGCTAGCCATGTGCTCCCGCATCAGCACCGCCGCGTCCTTCTCAATTGCCATGGCAAGCAGCTGGGACCGAGTGGTAAAGCTCGCCTGCCCCGGGGCCCGCTCCTCCTGCCGCCACCTGTAGCTCGTCAAGTCCGCGGTTGAGTAATGAAAACCGGTCGCCAAGGAGCCAGGCCGGTCTCCTAGTTGTGGGTAGTCCAGGGCAATGAGGGGATCCCAAATGGAGTCACGGGTGACCCGAGGCCTGGTGCCAGTGAGCACCACGGGGGGTGCCTTGCCGGTGTTGACCGGCGGCACCGCGGCTGATGTGACGCGGGCCATGCGGGCCAGCGTGGCTGCCGCGCTACCAGTGGCGGCTGCGCCCATGCCCATGCCGCCCACCGGCGAGGTAGCAGTCTGCAGCGCGGAGAAGGGGCGTGCGCCACGCAGCCCGGACAGCGCAGAACGAGCTGCCGAGGGCAGTGCCGCACGTACGAGGGGGTCATCGGCGCTGCGGCTCGTGGCGATGTTGCCACCCCCACCCCCACCCACTGCAGCCCTGATGCCTGGCAGCAGCATGTGGGTGGAGAGGGCGATTGCAGAGGAGGTGGCGCCAGGCAGCATGTGCGCGGGTTGCGGCAGCAGCGGCGGCATGCTCAGGACGCCACCGCCGCTGCTACCCTGAGGGTTGCTGCCTCCACGCACGATGCGTGTGTGGGGTGCAGTAAGGCGGTGGCCTGTGCGGCTGAGCAGCGCGGACACCGGGCGCACGGGCGGGTGCGCGTGCGGTACCCAGACCAGGTTTGGGGGCCCACTGGGCGCAGCCTCCTGCCTGTCAGCCTCATCCTGCCAGTTATCAACGCCTGCCTCTATTGCCTTTTCAGGCTCAGGCTGCAGCCCCTGCAGCTCCTGCTGCTGCTCTGCCTCAACGCTTTCCAGCCGCTGTGGCGCCACCTGGGCAGGCCCAGAGGCTGCAGCTGGGTTGATCTGGACCGTGCTGGGTGCTGCCGCAGGGGGTCGCTGTGGTTCACCGACCACACGGCTCACCACCCCGGGATGTGCACCACCCGTTGCCCCATCAGCCGTGGGCTGCAGTGCTGGCACGCCGCTGCTTGCTGCACGTGACACGGCTTCTCTCCCGACCTCCTCCTCCGCCTCCCCATCAGCCTCCCCCTTCTCCCTCTCCTCCTCGGCTGATGGAAACTCACCAGGCACATGGCTAAGGCTGAGCTCCAGAGTCAGCTGCGCCCCTGCTGACTCAGCAGCCCCTCCAGCTGCAGGTACCACTTCAAGATGGTTGACCACATTCGCCCAAGAACTGCCTGTTGCTGCTACCGCACCCGGATCCACCCCTGCTGCAACAGATGAGCTGGTGGCAAGGCCAAGCGGCTCCACGTGCGGCGCCGGCTGATGATCCGCCGCCTCGTCCTTCAGTGAAATTGCCTGCTGCCCATCGCCGCCCGTGCCGCTGGTGGCAGCAGCCACATCCTCAGTCGGCTGGGTTGTGGCCGCATGAGAGGATCCCGCAGCCACAGGCACCTCCACAGCTCCAGGGCCCTCAGCCCCTGCGCTGCCGCCCGCCTCGCGTGTGCCACACTCAGCGCCTGTAGCTGTAGCTTGCTGCACCTGCTCGTCAGTCAGCACCGCAGCCTGAGCCTCCAAAGCAGCAGGTGGTGCTGGTGCGCATCCACCAGGGTCTGCCACAGCCTCCGGCACTTGTTCTGGCAGAGCTGCTGACCCGGCTTCTGCTGTTGGCTTTGACACTGAACCTGGTACAAGCACTGCTGGCGTGGGCTGTGCCGCGGACACTGCTTTGTCCTGTCCACCTGTACTGCCTCCTGCACTGCCTCCGCGCTCCTGCGGTGCTTCTGAGGCGGTTGAGGCTGCTGTACCTGGGCCGGCGCTGCCTTCGCTGCTGCTGTGGCTGCCCTGAAGAGGCAGCTGATCCAGCAGCTGGTCAAACACACCTTGTATGGCGTCTTGTCCTTCTGGAGGTACCGGTGGCGATGCATCAGGGCTCTTGCGGCCGCTGCCAGCGCTGCCGCCAGCCGGTTCTGATGACCTTGTACCTGGATCGCCTGACGGCTCACCCATTGGGGGCCTGTCAGCTGCTGCCTGTGCCGCGTCTGTTGCTGACGGTGCAAGGGTTGGCGAGTGCGGCGGTGAGGCTGCAGGATGTAAGGGCTGAGGGGCACCAGACGGGCACTGTGCCAGTTGTGGGTGAGAAAGCTCAACCGCAACTGACACAGTGGCGTGACTGGCCTGTGGGGAGAGGTGTGCGTCAGGGGAGTGTGCACGGGTGGAGGGTGGGGAGGCAGAGGAGGCGGTGCCTTCAGGAGTGCTGTGGCCCTCGTGCTCTGTCTCGTGCACAGGAGCCAGAGGGACGCGCGTGTTTACGAGCGGGTCCAGTGCCATTTGCACCTCGTACTGCTGTTCAACCAAAGCAGCTGCTGGGTGTGCGGCGGGTATCAACTCCGCTGCCACCTCTGCCACCACCTCCTCTGAAGGTGGTGGCAGAGGTGGAGCTCTGTGCTGTGGCGGCGGTGCCGTGGGAAGCGCCGCTGGCTGCGGCAGCTGTAGGGATGGGACTAGGACGTGAAGGAAGGGAAGCTGTGGCAGTGGCGGTGGATCTGGGTCTGTGACATCAGGACCACACCCTCCAGTACCTTGCTCCAGTACCAGGCTCCCTCCAGTACCTGGCTCCTGTTCTGTGGGTCTTGCAGCCGTGTTGCCAGGCTGCAGAGCGTCAGCGTCAGCGTCAGCTGCTACCCCATCTGCTGCTGCCGCCTCCTCTCCGGCTGCTGCTGCCGCCGCTACCTGCTGACCCGCTGCTGGTTCAGCCACAGGCGGCGGCTGCGGCTGCAGCAGCTGCAGCAGCGCTGCGGGCCGCGGCAGCACTGGCAGCTCCCTGTCCGCCAATTCAAACCGCGGCTTGCGTACACCCATCACAAGAGGGTCCCTCCCAGGGATCACTGGTTCCGGAGGCAGGACAAACTCCAGGACTCCAGTTCCGGACAAGCCACCACCCCCGCCGACTGACAAGCCGCCCATGCTGCTGCTGAGCGTGTAACCAGGGGCGTTGGGGAAGGAGGGTGCACCCGGCCAGCCAGCTGCTAGCAGCACAGGAGCCTGCACTGCGCTTGTAGCACCAACAGCAGCTGTGCTCCCAGTACGTGCAGCGGCTGTGGCAGGGCGCGGGGCTGTCATGTGGAGGGCCCAGGAGGAGGTGACGGACAGACGGGGTGAGGCAGCAGGGATGGTGCCACGCAATGACATCATGGGCGTCGAGCTCGCCATGCCCTGTGCACCTGCCTGTTGCTTCCATGCTGCACCCGGTGCCTGCAGCTGCTGCTCATGCAACTCCTGCTGGACTTTCTCCTCCTGGTCTGCTGCCCGCGCGTCAAGCGCAGCACGCAGCCTTGCCATGCGTGCCTGCCGCTCCGCCGCATCCATCCACCTCCCATACACACCCATATCCAGGTCCAGGTAAGCAGCAGCTGCGCTCGAGCTCTTGAGCACCAGCGCCTGTGCGTTGGTCGACTTGGGCCGCATGTACGCCTCTCGCCGCCGCAATGCGAGCACCTTTGCCTCCTCCTGCGACTGCCGTGGTCGGGGGCGTGTGATCGCCGCAGCCATCGCCACGGGCCCGTGCGCGATTAGCGCGGCACGCGCGTCATGGGCCCGCGCACTTGACGGGGGCCCACGCCCTGCGGCCGCTGCCTCTACCATGCGAGCCGTCAGGCCCCCACGTGGCAGCCCGGCAAGCAACGCCCCCATGTCTTCACCACCAGATGCGCCCCTGCCGCTGGTGGTGGCCTGCTCGGCATCAGCCCCTGAACCAGCTGCAGCTGCCGCAGTGCCCTTGAACTCATCCGGACCCCGAACCGCATGCTCTTGCCTCCACTCAGCACGCATGCGCCCCAACGCAACCAACTGCGCCACACCGCCCTGGCCAAGCACGGCGACATCCGAGGGCCGCAGCCATGCAACACGGCACGCCGTCTCGGCGACCGCTGACACCGCGTGCACCCCTCTGTTCAGCAGGGCATCCTCCCCGAGGAAGTCGGACGGCCCAAGCACCGTGACCGGCTTGAGTGCCGCCGCGGCGCCAAACTGCGGCACGCCCGGCACAGCCCCTGCAGCTGTCGCGCTGGCCGGACGCCTCGACCCGCCCCCCTGCGCACCCAGAGTGCTGGCCATGCCAGGGCGTGCTGTGAGATTGAGCGCGAGGGGTGGAACCCCTGCCCCGCCCCCACTCCTGGAGCTAGACATCCCCGCTCCCGTGGTGCTTGGGCGCCCAGTGTCTGATGGGGCTGTGCCAGGGCTGCCTGGCTGCAAGGTCCCTGATGTGCTCATCCATGCCGGCTGCTGCGCAGCTTGCGTGGGCCCGCCGGCGTCCTCCACCTCGGCATCCTTGCGCTCTGTGCGTAAAGTCACCCAAAACGGCAAAGGGATGGGAAACGTTTGCGATCAGGATCATCATGCATACATACTGTGCAGCATGACCATGGTTGCGCACGTAACCACGTAACTGGCATAATCAGGCCAAAGGGCGTGAGGTGCGGTGCACACAAGCCGTCGAAACCCTTCATAACAGTACAAACTGACTAATGTTCCCAGCCGCCAGTTATCCGTCACAACAAGCCGTAATGCATTGAGTCAGGCCCATACGCGCCACTACACCCGCACCTTGCGCTGCAGCAGCTGCCCGTTGGTCAGCGAGTGTGCACGTGCGCGCCGGAGGGGCGTACAGCCCCACCATCCCCTCCTTAACCACCAGGATGCCACGCCACTGCTCTCCCACGCGCTGCAGTACACTGCCCCGAGGTACATCAGCCCACACGAGTGATGCATCCAGGGAGAGCAGTACTTGCTGCCGCAGCCCGGCCCACGCGCCACACCCCCGCAGCCACGCGAGCCGTGCAGCCACCTCCTGACGCCGCGCCTCCTGCAGCGTGCTGCGGTACTGCGCAAGGCGAGGAGGAGGGGAGAAAGGTACAACGGATGGTGGGCATGTACTGCAGCCGTCAGGAGCACCGGTCCCTCGCACCAGCCGCAGAACCCCAGAAGTACAGAATGTCATACGGACATTCTGTACTTCTGGCGGATACAGCCACACTGTACAGCTTGGCTGTGGCCGGCAGGGCATGCATGCTTGGGGCGGTGCGGTGGCACCCATGCTCTCCTGTAGGCTGCTGCGTAGCATGGCTGGTCACCATTGGGAGTTATACTATGCGTGGCTGGACTCGCGGGTTGTCCAAACAGGCCGTCTATACCATGTGCTATCCTCACCGTGTGCACGTCCACTTTGAGCACGGCGCACTCAGACAGCGCCAGCACTGATTGCGCCCGCTTCCTCAGCAGTGCGCCCCCAGCGCCGCCACGTGGCGTGCCCTCCACTGCATGTGTGAATGCGAAAGGTGCGGGGAGTGTTGGTGCAGGAAGAGTAGGTATGAGTTGCTCACGTCTGGCGCGACACACCAGCTCGCAGTATGAATGACCAGCATGGCAACCTGCATGCGCGCAACATCGGCATAGCCGCGCCTGCGCCCCCCTGACCCCCTGCATAAAGACGTCATGAATGTTCGGGGATCATTTACTCATTATCCAGTGTGGCCCGCGTGATCCAGTACGTATTCTAATACGTCTTGCCACTCGCACCTGCCATGTTTAGCAGCTCCAGCTCGCCCAATGTGCGGCCCGGCCCTAGCTGCTGCTGTAAGGGCCCAAACAGCCCCTCCAGCGCAGATACCTGGCGCTGCAGCATGCGGCCATCAGGCGCATTGCCTCCTGTCGGGGAGTCCATGTCCAGTGTGGACAGGTCCATGCCCTCCAGCAGGGCAGCCACCTGACAGGAAGGGAGGGAAGGGAGTGTGTGTTGGGCAAAAGGCTCAGGTTCTTGGTTCGTGCCACATGGTGGCGGATGTGGTGTTTTGGATGTGTGGGTCCGGGCTGGGACAGCCATATGCCCAGCTGCCTGCTCGCTGCCGTTCAGGCATGCAGCCAGGCAGTCAAGCAGGCAGCCAAGTCGTGGACCAGACAGCTGAACAGACAAACAGACGGACCGACTGACAGACAGACAGACAGACGGGCAGACAGACACACAGGTAGCCGGACAGACAGACGGACAGACAGACACAGGCGTACCTTGGATGCGGCATCCACGTGCTGTGAAGTGATAAGTGTGGTGGGTGACTCAGCACCACCCCCCGAGCCCTGCGCCCGGCCATGCTTGGCCCGCAACGCGGCAGCGGTGCCCTGAGCGAGTGAGTTTAGTGCCACGTGTCGCTCTGCCGCCGCAGCCGCTGCCGCTGTGCTGGCCGCGGCTGCCGTGCCGCGCACAGCGCTCATCGACCCCCGCCCGCTGCTGGACAGCCGCCTGCCGCTGCTCGACGACGGCAGCGCCCGCGCCCCGCTGCTGGACGTCGGCATGCGAGGGCTGGGCGGGGTGGCCAACGACAGCCGCGGGCTAGGCCTAGGCAGGGCCGGTGCAGGTGCTGTGGAACCACCATCCTTGCCCTCGCCCACGTCCTCCACACCGCTACCTGTCCTAACAGGTGTTAGGCTCACACCACACCGTGAGCCAAGCCTGGGGCTGGCGGCCACACCACCTGGCCGGCTAGTAGGCTCCCCACCCCCAAGGCTTGCAGCACTCGCCCCGCCAGCGAGCAGCTGCTCCTGCGGCCCCTCACCCCCAGGCAGCAAAGCATCCAGCCCACCGTCTGCCGCCTCTGCCCCTGCCCCGGGGCCCACACCAGGTCCCGGTGCGGAGGCTGTAGCTGCTGCCTGTACCTCCCGGCTGGATTCTGCAAGAACACCTCCCTGGCTCGCCGCGCGCCCCTGTTGGAACGCGCCGGCGCTGCCGGCCACGAGCACGTACATGGCGTGCGGCATGTCGCCCTGGCGGATCAGCAGCTCTCCCCGCGTGTACCGCTCGGGGATCATCGCCCTGCGAGGACGCGTGCAAAGCTCAGCCAGGACCAGGGTTATAACTGGGGTTATAAAAAGAGATAAAAAGAGTTCGTTCCCAGCTTCACAGTACAGGCTGTGGGTTGTTGGTGAAAGCCGGTACATGACGTCTGGTGGCATGGAATGTGAACAGCATGCCGACGTCTGGGTGACACTGCAGGATGCATTGTCCACTAAGCGCGCAAAGAACCTCGGCAGGATATCCTGCCCAATGATGTGTCACCCTTCAGCCTGGCTGCACAGGTCCTGCCATTTCCCATCCAGCCCCCCTCACCCCACCCTCCCGCACATGCGCTTGTGCAGGGCGACCCCTCCCCAACCGCAACCCATATTAAGTAATCAAGATATAAATTCTCAAACTATCTCACCTTGCGAGCTGTGCGCGTAGTTCATACGGCAGCTTGGCGAAGCTGGGCAGCGTGGACAGATAGTGCACAAGCACCGCAGCATCCGGCATCGTGCGGGCCTCGGCCGGCGTGGCCGCCACTGACAACAGGAACATGGGTGAGAAGGTGCTGCTGCCCTCAGTGCCACCTACCCGCGCGGCTGCGCGCACAGAGTGATGGTGGGCAGGCGGTGAGTGCCGGGTGGCGTGCTGGTGGGTAGGATGCATACGCGTGCAGGGAGGGGAGGCAGGCAAGAGTCACTGGGCGGTTCTTTGGTGCAGTCATCAAACAGCTACTCGGGCTCAATTGAAAACCAACCAAAGCGTTAACTGGACCTCATCGCCATGCAAACCAACCAAAGCGTCAACTGGACCCCCATCGCCATGCCAGCTGCAGGATATGGCAGCTGTATAACACTATCATGCTGCCACACTGTCATGCTCTCAAAACATCACTGAAACTAGCACGCACCTTCTTCCACCGCAGCCAGCGCTGCGCCAAACACCGCCCCCTCCAGTGTCAGCGCCACCACAGGCGTCGCCGCGCGCGCCGCTGCCGTGTGCAGCACCTCCCCGCCCGTCCACCCCAGCGAAGGCAGCAGGGCCTGCCCGCCCAGCGCAGTGCCCGGTGCGCAGAAGCCGACAAATACGGGCGGGATGGTGGGCGGCCGGCCTGCCGCCGCAGCCGCAGCTTCCTCAGCTGCCCGCAGCTCTGCTGCCAGTTCAGGCAGCTCCCCCACCAAGTCCATGCCCACATCCTCCATCGGGCACAGTGCGCTCGCCTGTGCATGCAGACAGTGCGTGTGTGCGTGGGTGTGTGATGCCAAGGAGGCCTGGGGGCTCGGTGTGTGCACTTGTCATGTCTGCAAAGACCCTACCATCCCCTCTACCCCTTCCATCGCGGCTCTGCCATAACGTTGAAATTTACACATCAGCACAGCTCATACCCAGCCATCCCTCCCCAACCCAGCCCCTCGGCTCACCTCGCCACTCGTGGTAACCAGGCCTGCGGTGACCGCGTCCGCCTTGGTCACTGACGGCCCGCGCCGGCCGCTCTCCATGCTGCTGGCGCTCATCGCCGCCGCTCGCGCACTGAACTTGACCGCCAAGCTGATCTTTCCCCACATGCGGCGGCTGAGGGACGTTTTTGACACCAGGCCGGGGCGACCTGACTGAGACGGTGTGCGTGGAGAGCTGCCGCCTGTGGTAGTAGGTCCGTCCTTCCCATCCTTCCCGGAGCTGCTGCCCTGAGCACCGGCCCCATCTGTGCCCACCCCCAGATCACCACGCGGGCTTATGGTTGGGGAGCTGCCCGTACTGCTGGCTGTCGTGGACCCTGCAGATGACAGCCGTGCGGCGCCACCCGTCGAGGATGCACGGCCAGCTGCCACCGCCGTTGGCCCGCCAGACACGGATGTGTGGCCTGCTGCGCCTGCTGCAGACATGCGAGCAGGGGCCAGTCCGTCCCCTGGAGCTGCTGCGGCAGAGCTGCTGACATCAGCTGTGCTGCCCTCCTCACCGAGTGTCAGCGACTCACGGCGCCGCCGGCTGCTGGCACCCACCGGCGTCTCCACGCCGGCCTGGGAGCTACGGGTCGGGGTTGGAGACGCAGACTGCGCACTGGAGCCGGGGGCCGCCCCCTCCCCCACGCCACTGCTGCTGTCCCTGGCACCGCCGCCGTCGGTGCTGCGCCTGCTGGACCTCCCATTGCTCGAGGAGGCTAGGGAGCTGGATCCCAGCAGCAAGCGCTGCGCACGCTGCGTGGCCGAAACCATGGAGCTGAGCGCACGGAAGCGTTGCAGCCCCTCGCCTGCCTGGCCCGGCAACCGTGCCCGCGACTTGAACGAAACGACAGATGGCGTGGCGGCCGCCCCGGCCGGCTTGCTGGCAGCGGCGGCGGTGGGTGACGCGGCCGCTGTTGCTGACGTGGTGGGCGACCCGTCCTGCAGCAGCGCGGCCAACTTACTGCCCACCCGTGACAACTCAGGCCCGGCTGCTGGCCCCATCCCCGGCACACCGGGCAGCACCGCGTCCGAGCCCCCGGCCAGGCTGTGCACAGAGCTGCGGGCGCCGGCGGGCCCGGGCGACCGTGGTGTCATCCATGCCACCGAGTTGGCCCGCGATGTTGCACGACTTGGCCCCGCGCGAGACGGTGAGGGCTGTTCGTCCACTGTGCCCACCGGCCGTGCCCACAAACTGACGGTGCCCGACAGCAGAGCGACCATCTGGGTGGTCGGGTCTCCCTGGCGCCACAGCCACTCCCCAGCCCCCCACTCCATGCAGCCTGCGTTGCGTGCGAGCTCCTGCTGTAGTGCCTTGGATGCACGTGAGAAGAAAGGTACTTCATGGGATAGGTAGTGCCCCAACCGCTTGAGTTCGTCGGCGGTACGCTCGTACGGCCTGTGACAAGTGCCACACACACACGCAGGTTTGTACCACCACAACAAACACCAGCAGCAGCACCACCACCACCACCACCGTTACCGCCACCACAAACACCAGCACCGGCCACCATCACAACAACTGCTTTCCAGTGCATCCGCCAGCCTCCAGTACCAGCCAATGCCACTTCACAGAATCTAAACACAACACAATGCCGACCATGTCGTCTGAACGGCCAATGTCCCACCCTGCCCCACCACAGCCTCTCCCCCCTGCCGCGCCCCTGACTGCACCCGCACCGTTTGCGTAAGATGTCAGCAGCGCTGTCCGCCGTGCATGTGTGGGCCCGTTTGATGTCGAGGTACCTGCGAGTTGGTGGTGCCAATACAGCGGAGCTGTGCACAACTGTCCATCCGAAATTGCAAAGAAACACCAAGAAACACTGAGCGGTCAGAGCAGATGAAGTGCGAGCGTGGTTCAGCAACATGCCACCGGCTACTCGGGGTTGTTCTGTACTGCTTGAGCCACACCATCTTGGCAGTTCAGTCTGTGGATGACAAGCATATGCTCACAAGCATCACTCACATGGACACAAACTCTGGGTAGTCAATAGCACCAGACCCATCCAGGTCCAGCTGTGTGCATCAACAGATCAATTGAGGTCATTCATGGCTGTGAGAATGCCTTGGCAGAGCAGGCGCTGCCAGTGCACATGCAGTCGTGTTCACCAATATGCTCCTCTCATCATATACTGTGCACGGAATGCGTGCCAGCAGCAGGAAGATCTGTGCAGGGCCAGCCGCCTGCCGGCCCACCTGCTTGAACTTGCGTGCGAGCTCATCTGCTGGGATGTGGCTGAGGCCCAGGAGCCTGTGGGAAGCAGCAAGGTGTATGGGTGCGTGGTTCATGTGGCCACGCCCCACGTCCGTGAAGTGGTTGTCGCATGGCATGGTCTCACTATGAGCACCATGAACACACACGAGCTCGCATGGGCATGGGCATGGGCACAAGAGGCTTACTTGAAGATCTCGTGCAACTCCGTGAGCTCGATTGTCCAGCTGCCATTAATGTCAAACGCCTGGCACATCCAGAAGAGGAAGAAGCGCTCAAGTGAATGAGCCTTGTGTTTGCATTCGGTGCCCACGATATCTCCGCAAATTACAAAAGCTGCACACCTCAAAAGCCCGACGAAGCGCAAGACCTTCCTTTTTGGAAAGGTTGGCGAGCAAGGGAGTGGCTTCTGGATAACGCCTGGAAAGCGTTAAACCAGCCTTTACTACTTGGGAAGCCATGTGAAAGGCGACATCTAGTTGTGTCTAAGCATGGATTACAACAAGCGACACCGCTTTGCGGCGTCTCCTGCTGGGTGTCATTGTAAATGTTCCGTTCTGAGCGCAAATCCAAGCACAAGCCCCTCAACAAGCACTACAGGTGCAGTACGGCCAAAGCATCAAGCAGCTACAGTTTGCAGCTTTAGGCAGCCTTAATGCAAGCGGCTTACATTTAAAAGGGACGCTCTACATGAGGTCGTGAGTTCATGCACGTGCATGTCTTCATTTCATCCAGTAATGAACATGCCATCGCTGCAGCCATGCTGGTATGGAACAGTACTAGGGGAAGCAAAGGCCAGCTTGTGAACTTGGTTCAGTCCAGTGCATCAGCCCTGCAACCCATGCCGCATAGACGCAGTCCACCTGTCCACACCCAAACACATCTAAGCACTGAAGCACACGACCGCACGCGCACACAGGCTGTTACACAGCGCGTGAGGCTGCTCATCAAAAAGCTGCTTGCGCTTGTCCACAGTAGGCAACCTGTTGCTGCAGAGGACTTAGTGCGCGCGCTGCTGCAGGGGCACTTCGATAGGCGGCAGGGGGGGCAGGGGCAGCGCAGGCTTGAGCACTGAGGAGGGGTTGCGGTATGTGTCCAGGTGGTGCAGGATGACCAGGCGTGGTCCAGCCGGGATCTGTGCATCCTTCAGGGCGCTGCAGGCAGGCAGGTGTGCAACGCATGCCCTTGTCAGCAAGGCGGCCCAAGCACCAGCGATCTCTGCTGCCTGCTACCCGTCATGCCATGCCTCCTGTCTCTGGCGCTGTGCCTCCCTCCCAGCAGCCATCCAACGTCCGCAGCAACAACAACAACACAACACGCACAGGGACGGCAATACAGCGACAGCCCTCGTACAGCATAAGTGCTGGTGCAAATGCCTGTACTATCCAGGAGCACGCGCACCTGTCACTCCACAGCATGATCGTGTTGTCCGTGAGCAGCTGCTTCTTCAGGTTATCCTGGTACTTCTGCGGGCCCCCCCGCAGCACGCATGGTACATACACCACACGAACGGTCAGCAGGTGGCATCCGGGTTCAGGTGGCACATCATGCTCCCACCCAAGCACCTCGGCAGCATGCACATCATGGGCACGATGCACCACATCATCCTCGTGCCTCCAGGGGGCTTGGCTGACCCCAACCTGGCCAGGTCACAAAACATGCACGTGCACAGCGAAACCATGCACGTCCACAGCGTGCACAGCGCAAAACGTGCATGTGCACAGCGGGAGAAGATCAGGGAATCACAGCAGGAAGATCAGGGAATCGCAGCACCCCCAATGGGAAACGCTGTATCAAGTCAAGCACAGCGGGACATGGCCGCACGCACCGACAGCCCCAGTGTCTTGAGCATGTACTTCCCACGGTCGTACTCAGTGTCTGCGTGCTCTGGCTTGAACATCTGCCCGATCTGCACGCCGCAAGGTGGGGCCGCCGTACATATATCAGCACATGTGGCCGTGTCAGCGCCACGCGCACGCATTCAAAGCGTGGTACATCCGAGGTACAGTCGACGCCCAGCACCTTTCCCCAGCGCCCAGCCCCACATACGGCGTGCAGCACGTGCCAGGGGCACACTGCACACAAGCGCATGCCCTACTCCGGCTTGTGCACCACTGGCTCCACTACACACGCAGACACGCACCTGGTAGAAGAGGCCGTTGAAGACCGCAAACGCCATACCTGTCGTGACAGCGCTCTGGATGGGGTTGGGTGCCCCGCTGGCTAGCGAGTATGCGACACCCGAGCCGAAGGACGCGCCCATGCTGCGTGCGCATGTGTCACGCACCAGCCGTGCAGTCAGGGGGGCATGCCAGATGCGAAGCCGCCATGTGCACGCCCATGCAACCAACATGATGCCTCATGACATCTGGGGGGATGGTCCATCGGCCACACTCACGCGCCCCAGACGTCCTCCTTTCCATTGCGCGCCTTCTTGATGGCCAGCGTGAGCGCTGCGTTAACTCCCGTGAGCACACCCAGATTCCGTGCCTGCACCCATGGCCCTCCCGATTGTAGGGCTTTCAACTGGGCCGTCAGAGCTGGGTTGTTGTTATTGGGGTTCAGAGTGCTGGGATCAGAGGGTGTCAAGCTGCCGAGAAGGTAGCCGATGGCAGCGCCCTGCACCGATGACTGCAAACCGGTCAGCAAGACCTCCACGGATGGCGGTTGCTGCTTCAGCCAGGCAGTATATTGTGCCTGGATGTTGTTAGGGTCAAGGCTGAAACCACCAATTTGTATCGCCATATTTGCTAGTTTTTTTTGAAAGTGGACCTTGATCCGCTAGGACCATCATCGAGACGCCCAAAAACTACCACGTGTAACCTGTGTCGGCAGAGTCAGCAGGTGGTGCAGTGTAGTCCTGCCAAGCTGTCGCACCTACACAATACGGATACGAATACGTCTTGCCTCGTTCCGGGTCAGTTCTATTCTTTTCAGCAGTACAACCCTCAGTACAACCTACCACCTAGTCCATGCACGCTGCCTTTACATGCAGGGCTCAATCGCACGCATGTGTGCCGAACGCTTACAGCTGTGATTCATGTGGATGAAACCATAGTATTACAGACACATCCGGGTGTGCAGGCAGGGACATATGAGTAGATACCTGCGTTCGTGAGTCAAGTGATGGCAGCAATATATGAGAGTTCCCAATGATGTGGTTTCATACAGTCTCAGCTGGTCTTCACGTCAGGCAACGGGAAGGCTCGTGCCCGTGTGTTGAATGACATCAAATCCAGACGCAGACCCCCAATGTCCATGCTCCTGCGGGTACACAAGCATCAGGGGACACAAGCCCAACGGTGAGACCAGCAGCAGAACCAGGAAAGTGGGCATGCATTGGTTGTGCCTAGGCCAATTAATCTCATGTGGCTGCAGTGCCTCAGCAAGCCAGATGGCCTATATGCTTTTACCATCCGCTGTGACG
Source organism: Chlamydomonas applanata (assembly GCA_001662365.1). Taxonomy (NCBI): domain Eukaryota; kingdom Viridiplantae; phylum Chlorophyta; class Chlorophyceae; order Chlamydomonadales; family Chlamydomonadaceae; genus Chlamydomonas; species Chlamydomonas applanata. The sequence goes on along the minus strand of BDCZ01000205.1, from coordinate 9,121 downwards.
AGCACAATCAGGAGGGGCCAAAAAGTGCATTCGAATGCCCCTGTGCCAGCGCACAACTCACGATGACTGTTTGCTGGACACCACCACTTTGAGTGACCCGGAAAGCATGAACGCCCCTGCAGTGCAACATGCACAGTGTCATGCAAGTGCTGTCATGACACCGCAACACACAACCCAACATGGTGAGTCCAAGCAGGTCCACCCCCCAATCTGCTGCTCAAATTGCAGCACCACAAGGCATCAGTTCACACAATGTGAACATGAGAACATTGACGGGCCCTGCTGCCTCCGCAGGCCCAAACAGACGACCCAGGCCCAAGCAGACGGGCTGCATGCCAGTACCAGCAAGCGCACCCAAAACACTGAGCCCTGTTCCAATGACTAGCTCCAGGAGCAGTGCAGGGGGTAGCGTCGTGAACTCTTCCTGCATCAGCATCAACAGCTCTCTATCTGCAGGGCACACGTGGAGCAGACCATGCAGGTCAGGTTACCATGCAGCTGTGCCCATGCACAGCCATGATCCAGCAAACCACGCGCACGTTGAATGACTGCGTAGGTGGTGTGCACAAGCGCCACCATGCCCGCAATCGTCAACAACCCTCCAAGCGAGACCTTCATGATGGATCAATAGCAGGCACGCGAACAGGCACGCGAAGGTTATGCAAAGCTTTTTCGTGGGTTTGCGTTGCAAGAACTGCGCACTGCGACCACCGTGCTGCAGAAGACGAAGGCAAGACATTAAAAATGAGACGAATGACCATGAAAATGGGTTCTGGCTTCGCCCTTGGCAATCTTTGCAGTGCTTAAGTTGGATCGGCTACGATGGCATTATCTGTGGGCCCCAAGTCATGTGTCATCAGGGAATGCCGTGCGCAAAGACCTGCATTTGGCGCTGCAATGCAAAGGATGCCACGTGGCGCATCAGTTGTGATGAAAGCTGACAGGTGAGGGGGTCAGCAGATGGGAAAAGGTCAGGATCTCCCCAGCGTGCATTTGCAAACCACCAAGCACGACACGTGCAGCTCATGCCACATGAGTCGATGTGCACGTAATGCCCTTCTGCATGCTGCACGGGGCTGCAAGTGCCCAGCGCTTGCATGCCCAATGCGGCCCCGCTGCACGTGCATGCCGGATCATGCCGGATCACGCCGCTCCCTCCCTGCTGCCCACACGCACGCAGCGCGGGGGGGTTCGCGGACCAGGTGCTCAAGGTGGCCAAAAAGATCCAGGGCGCACTACCCATCGTGGGCCTCATCAGCCGCATCGCATCCCCTGACGGCGGGTTTGATGACTTGGTGCGCGCAGCCCCCTCTCCAAGACCTGGTGCCTGCATGCCCTGCGTGCGGATATGCTGCGCAGCAGCCAGCTCATGTCAGCCAGGCAGCTCATGCATCATGTGGTGTAAGCTCAGGGGACGTGCAGCAAGCGTGTGCCCAGCCCTGAGCACGCATGCCAAGCCTGGCTCACCCACCACTCGCCGGGGTCAGCATTCTCTGTTGGGAGCTGTCAGTGCAGCCCGCCTTCTATACTGATATGCTGTGCTGTATGCTGGCCTGCTGACCCCTGCCTGCGCACAAGCCAACCACAACAGCTGCCACAGTGCCATTATACCAGCACAGACCACCCAAGATCACTACCACCACCACTCGCTCCCCTCCTCTGCCATCACACCCTGTTCACAGGCATACCCGGAGTTCTGCCGCGCCATTTTTGACAAGTCGCCACCCGGCATGGGCCCGGCAATGCAGGCGCTAGAGGCTAAGCACGGCAAGATGGCAACCTCGAAATACGTGCTGCTGGTGCGTGGGGTCATTGGGTCCCCTCCCCGGCCTCCCCAAACGGGGTGTGCAGGGGTGTGCATGCATGTACAGAGGGCGTGGTGCAGAGCAGCATGGGTATGTGGGCCGGGCAATCACAGGCTGTTATGGCTGATGCTGGTGGGCTGTAGCAGATAACACTGAACCGGCAAGGCTAGGGAGTGTTGACAGCTGCTCACCTGCAGCAGAAATGAATTTACTCTACATGGCTACTTGCAACGCGGGTGCAGATGATGTGGATGATCAAGACAGGGTTGGGGCTGGTGCCAGCCAAGGACATTGTGATGGCTGCTCGCCGCATCCGAATCACGCAGGACATTGAGGTAAGTGCATGGGGGCAGCTGGGCAAGTGGGTGGGCCAGTGGACCCCATGGGTGCCCCGTAGGTGGAACGAAGTCCATGGGTTGGATGAGGAGCCAGGCAAGCAACTCTGCTCAGTCTTGTGTCCCGGATCTGCCCCAGCTGTTGATGCGCAGCTCCACCACCCTTCTATGTCCCTGGGCTGGCTGCCGAAGTCCACTCCCCGCTTACCACCCCACCCCTGCAAACACAGATTGAGCTGGACCGGTTTGAGGGCGCGAGGCTGGTGGCACGCAAGAAGTATGACATGATGGCACCCCCTGAGGCCAAGCCTCAGGACATGGCCGCGTGTGCTGTGGACGCGCTCTGCGTGCTGTCGCTAGGTGTGCGTGTGTGGTGCATCGACTTGTTACAGCGTTCCCCGTTATAGTCAAGGTCACATGCGGTGCTGTATCCCTTGATCCAAGGTCCCTGCACCCTTCTGTTATTATTAAAGGGGGCAACAAGAGCTGTGTGTCAGGTCTGCTGAGCTGGGCCGGGGAGAACAGAGCTATGCGAGCGGCCATGGACTGCGAATGCCGTGCCGGGCAGGGTCGTGGCGAATGGACTGCATGGGCAGGGGCTGCCCATCGGAGAAGTGACGGGAAGGTGGCCCCTGCCTGCAGCCCCCAGAACGGCGGCCCAGCACACGAAGAGCTGACATGCGCGTGCATGTGCCTCCTGCATGTGCCTCGTGCATGTGCCTCCTGTGTGCCCACTCCACCCTCGTGACTGCTACACCACCCTTGTGACTGCTACACCCTTGTGACTGCTACACCACCCTCATGACGGCCTCTGCCCTGCCCTCATCGCTGCCCGGGGCTGCAGGCCTGCAGGACGGCGCACCCGTGCCAGCCGAGGCTGCTGGCTGGCTGGTGCCCATCATCACAGGCACACTGCCCACCAGCAAGGAGCAAGTGGAGGCAGCCATTGCTGGCCGCGAGGGGCGGGCTCGCGCGTACGCGTGAACGCGAAAGAAACCCGCGAGCGTGAGATGAGAAATGGTGTGCCAAGCGTGAGCTTGAGCGTGATCCAGACGCGGCACCAGGGCGCGCCCCCACCTCGCGACTGCGTGAGCATGTTTATGTATGTGTGAGCGTGAGGACGGGTCATGAGAGCGTGGGCCAGACGTGGCAGAGCGCGGCCTCGTGCTGTTCTTTGTGTGTTACTGGGTGTGGGAACTTCTTTCCATGCAACGTTTTCATGCTTAGACCGTTTTCCATGGAATCTGGGACTAGAGCTGGGCTGGGAGGGGGGCTGATAATTTGAATGGGTGGATAAAGTGGGCAGGCCTTTGGTTAGTAATCGAATTAACTGTTGTGCCTGAGCTGCCTTGAGGCCTCTGTGACAGTGGCTGAAGCCCTGAAGGTGGCGAATGTGATGTCCGGCCTCAATGACGTGGACGATATGTGAAAGGCATGTGCGGATTGCGCAGTTGCGCGCATGTGCCCCAGCTGTTATCATCACAAGCCCAGGTCTCATCAGCACCTGAGTCTGCCCCAGCCATGCGTACCAGCTATACGCATGCCTGTGTATCTACAGCAAGCATCACTCCAGCAGCCCAACACCAAGGGTTGCAGCCCCACGACTGACACCTGCCCAGGAGCTCAGGACCGTCCAGCTTTCGCCCCTGAAGCTTTGCCCCCCTTCTTCTTGCCACCGCCACCACCGCCACCACGCTTGGCGCCCTTGCCCGCGCCCGCCGCTGACGCCGCCGCAAACGCCTCCTCCGCCATGCGCGCCACATCCTCCTGTGTCAAGCTTTTGACAGCTGCCGAAGCCTTGCCGGCCCCACCGGCCTTGCCTGACCCACTGGGGTCCCCGGCCCCGGACGGCCCCGCCCCGGCTGCCCCTTCAGATGCCATGTTACCCACGACCCGGTCCAACTCTTGGCGGGCTGCGGCGACCTTGGCAGCATCCACCTACGGAGCGAGCAACACGTGTTCAGAAACCACAGCATTCATATTTCCAGAAATTTCTGCATGTTCAGCATGTGCCTGGTGAAAGTACCAGTGGCTAACGGCCAACGGTTAAGTGCACTAGAAGCAGTGTGCCCAGCGGGCCATGCACAGTGAGGTAGCTGTGCTCCAGTATGATGCCCTCTTCAATTAAGAATACCTAGACCCCAGAGGCAGAAGGTCAGTGCAGGCGGGCAGCATGTGCGGCTACCGACCTTACTTCCACACATAACGGCCGCGGCAACACACACGAGCGTCCCCACAGCCCCGCGCAGCACCATCACAAACCCCCCTTAAACCCAGACACTGCTGAAACAGCTGGGTTCAGTGCCCTGAACCTAATAGGGCACCTGAATTCTTGCACGCCTCCTCCCTTGAACCCCCCATCATATGAAACCCTGAGTGTTTCTGCGCACCTGCATCACGAGCCTGTGCAGCTGCAGCCCATCCTTGCCCACGGGCCGCCCCTCCACAGGGACGGTGAACGCCCACGCGGATTGGGCATGCAGGAACTCATCCTCAGGCCGCACAAAGATGAGGTTGGTGGGGGCAGAGGAGGAGGTGGACGGGCCGGCCTCGCCCTGCGGCAGCACACAGGGGATGTGTTAGCACCACGATAACTGGACGACCACGGGAAACCCTGCAACGTTTCCTGCACGCTGCAGCATCGCAAGCTCAGCTTTCGCAATGCCGTGTGATGATGATGATGACTGGATATCCACTGGATAACTATACGGATAACCAGGGGCCCTGGTGGGAGGTACGTATGTGTACCATTGCCTCTGGTTGTGTGGTATCATACACGTGCAGCCAACCACCCACTCCATAAGGACTGCACAGTGACCCCAAAATGGCAGAAGCACTGCAGCCTGCTTCGCTCACACCAAGGTATAGAGTGCTGTTTGCATGCTGGGGTTGGCAGGCTGGGGGCCTGCTGGGGCTCATCCCTGCAGGCGCTCATCCCCAGTTCCCTAGCTCATCCCTTGTGAAGCCCACCGCACCTCCTGCTTCTGCTTCTTCGGCGGCCGTCCATCGGCCTTGCCTGATGGCCCTGCCCCGGCTTGCACGCTCATGTCCACGTATACACGCGTGGCCAGGAGGTAGCGTGCATACTTGGCGTCCTCGTCACCTGCGGTACCGCGCGGCAGTACATGCGCATGCAGCAGTACAGCGGTACATGCATGCGAGCGCACCTCAACATTCATTTCACCACACCGCATATGACCCCGGTGACAATGATCACTGCGCATGGTGCAGTGTCCTCATGCCGGATGTTGGGAGAGCTGTCCTGGAGCCCTGGCAGTGTCCAGGAGATCTCCCGCGTTCAAAAGAATGATAAATGAAGCATAAGTACCCTAGCCACAGTAAGGCTCTCCAACCCAGTCCGCTGCTGGCAGCAGCATCTCCACCTCCTCCACCTCCACCACCACCACCTCCACCCAGCCCCCCGCCCAGCCCCCATCCCTCCACACTCATGCACAGTTGATGACAGTTTACAAACAGCAAGCCACGCACCCTCGTCCGCGGCCTCCTGGATTGCCTCCATGAGGAACTGCAGCAGAGGTGGCGCGAGCTTGGGCGGCGAGTTGATCAGGCGGTCGTTGATGATGAGCCCCGTGCCTGGTGCTGACAGCGCCTGCGGGTGGTGTCAGGCAGCGCTATCCGTTTCCACTTTGAGAGGTCACAAATGCATGACTTGACTTGTTACAGCGTTTCCCATCAGGTCACAAATGCATGACTACTATATTATAAATACTATATACTATACTACTATATATACTATACTGCTCCTTACTCTCCTATAGCCAAAAGGAGAGTAAGAAGCAGGATGTGGCCACTCACGGTGCGGACATACTGGCAGCCTGGGGACACACAAGGGCCGCCCAACATGGGTACAGCCCCTACTGCCCACCAAGCGGCCTCACAGGTAGCACACGACAGCGCATCCACACCAAACACAAAAGTGCTACAACTGGCCACAAGACTGGTCGGGCAACACCCTGCCCTGCCAGCTGGTCCAGCTGGGTCCAGCTGTGCCTGCCCCTCTCACCTGTGCCACCTTGGCTACCAGCGGGGCGTCACCTTTGGGCACACTTGAGGTGATGAACTCGCGGATCTGGAGCAGCACAACATGGGCAAGCACATCTTTAGCAACGTAAGGTTCAACAGAGTCCTGAAACACAAGCCTATAACGAATTTTGCTAATCCTGTCTCGCGGCAGGCATCTATGCGCCATGATGGGCGTACGATCTAACCAACACACACCCACTCCCAGTGACTTACACCTGCCCCTCTTCCAGCGCATCCAAGGCAACAAGCGCGTCGCCTCCTGATACCGGCCCAGAGTGACTTGGCTTGCATCCTCATCCCTCACGCCTTGACCCCAAGCCCCAGTGACCCCCTGTCTCCTTCCCGCCCGCCTGGCCCACCGCTGCAGCACCTCACAACGTCATGATGGACCCTGCGCCTCTCCCTCAGTCCCCCAGCGGCAAGTGCCCCTCCAGGAACCCCCATACCATCATACTGCGCCCCAGTGCCCAAGGCAGGGCCCCATATTTCTAATTTTTAGTCCCGGGCAACGGAAAAGATTTTCACTACCTGTGCCATGAATGGCGCATCCTGGTACTTGCTCAAGCTCAGCACAGCCATCACTGCAATGGGGTCGTCATCTTCGTCTGTTTTGACCACACTGCCCATGTCACCCTGTCGCACATGGGCCCACAATACAGGTTCATACTCTGGCACTGTACAGGCCTTACCACACTGAAGTGTGCAATCCTGCAGTCCTGCAGCACATGCATGACATGCACAGGATGCCCACTGCTGCCGCACACTGTGCTTTAGTGTGGCCTGAAGCCCAGTGTGGCCTGGCTCTTCATGGTGTGCTGACCATTACTCCACCTTGTGTTGGGCGCACCCACCATGTCATGCTCATATGCCATGCATGCAGCAGCCATGCCATGTGCATGCTGGGTCAAAGCAGCACGGATGTGCATCATCAACGAGTCCCACCTCGGCGATGATGGCGTCAATCATGCCTGATGAGTCGAACTGCTCCCCGTTCAGGTAGTTTGAGAGCAGGGCTTTCAGACCCAGGAAGTCCTTCTCCTCAGGCCCAAAGAATTCAAACTCCACGTTTATCTCCGTCACTGCCTCGTCGTCATCTTCGTCCTCCTCGTCATGCCCGGCCTCCTCCTGATCAGACACATCAGGGAACTCGTCATCATCCTCGCTGCTGCTGCTCACTTCGCTACCGCTTGCCGACTGTCTTTCCTCCTCGTCCTCCTCATCATCAACAGGCTTAGCTTTGCGCTTCTGCGCGGACTTCTTCATGGGAGGCATTTTGATTATGATTTGCTCTCTGTTCCAGGCTGCCTTGACTTTCGGTGTGCTGCCCCAGTACATGCAGTACACCGGTGGCTGTACATGATGGGCTACGCCACAGTGTTACAATGGTAAACCGGGCAGCTGGTGCAACATGGAACACGTTTCAGCTTGCTACATCGTTTCGCAACAGGACCAGCCACAGGCTGTCTAAGATGCAGGTACATACACTGTGACCCAACGTCTGTGCCAACCGTCACCACACTCCATTCTGATGGCATCTCCAAAGCAATGCAAAGGAGACTGTGCAATCTATGCAGACTTTGGAGGGAGGTAGCCAGGCGCTCCACCTTTAACCGCTGGCCTGTGCATTGGCCTGAGCAAGCGCTGCAGCAGATCCACCTGCCTTGCTACCTGCCTGGGCAGCGGCATTGGCAATCGCCTCACCGCTGCCGCCCTGGGCACGGGCATCAGCCAGCGCCTGTGATGACGGCCGAAAAACAGCACAGATGATTAGGGCGGAGTGGCCAAAGCGGCTGTGAGTCAGGACAAGCGAGCTACAGATCAGCACAGCACACATCAACCGCTCAAGTAACTGAGAATAAAACCGCTGAAAGTGGTTGTGCCTAAACCTGGACGCATGCATGTGTGAGTGCGCTTGCTTTATTGCACAGCGGTCTCATGCGCTTAACTAGCTTGCCAGATCCGTGGTGTGTGGCAATCCATGCATCACACAACAAACAGCAGTGCACAAACAGCAGCATGCCTCACTTGTGCCAGGCTGGATGCAGTAGTGGGGCTCGTGGCTGCTGCTTCTGCAATGCTGGTAGCAATGGCGTTGCCGGCACCCTGGGCTTGGGCCAGGGACTGCGCCTGTGCCAGAGCTTGAGCAGTGGTGGCAGGGCCTGCAAGGCACAGTCCATAACAGCTTGTGTGAGCCGTGGATTGATTGAGGCACAGACAGCATGGTGATTGAGTGGCCACCTCATGCAAAGGAAGTGAGTATTGAGCCTCAAAAACTAAACAGGCAGCCAGGTGCGGTCAGTTTGCCACCCAGCAGGCAGAGACGCAAAACTTGTGGCACCCCAGGCTTGCCACACCCCTGCATCAAGCAAGTTGCGTGTTCTTCACGTAATGGTCTCATGGCCAGGCAGGTCTGATAAGGTGTCAAGAGATGCAGGCAGCAAGGTGCAGGTGGGGGCAACCAGACCACTCACTTGCAGTAGACGCGGCCTGGGCCAGAGCGTTGGCAATGGCGTTTGACTGGCCACTGGCAGCCGCCTGGGCGATGGCCTGCAGTGCATGAGGCACGCATGGGCAGCCGGGTAGCTAAGCATGAGAAGGGTGCTGCATACCAAGCAGGCCTGATCCCTGAAACCCCAACTCCAGGCACCCTGCTTCGCAGGCAAGGCGTTCGGCTTGGTGCGGCCGAGGAACGCACGTTTACAGGCAAGCGGCAAGAAGACAGGGAGACGCCCTTGCATAGAGTATCACACTTGCCTGGGCAGCGGCCTGCGCGTTACCGGAGGCCAAGGCCTGGGCGATGGATGTCGCGGTGGCATTGCCACCGGCAGCGGGGGGGCTGGGGGTGGGCAGGGCGGCGGCGGGCTCTCCAGCGGCTCCAGCTGTTGGTGCAGGCGTGGGTGCAGGCGTGGGAGGCGGGGATGGGGAAGGGGAGGGAGG
>BDCZ01000204.1:47176-102076 GCA_001662365.1 Chlamydomonas applanata | reverse complement strand
CCCCCCCCCCCCCCCCCCCAACACACAAGCTACGAGCCTATAACGTATGTTGCTATTCCTGTCTCGCGGCAGGCATCTATGCGCCATGATGGGCGTACGATGTAACCAACACACACACACACACCCCACCAGGTTGCGCACCAGCCACAGGTGCACTGAGCTCTGGGCGGCCTAGGTACTTGCGCCCCCACAGGAAGACGAAGAACACGATGATGTACTCGGCGATGTTCATGTAGCTCCACACCTGTGAGGAACGAGGTGGACATACGGCTTTACCATCATTGTGTGTTACACACACAGGCCTTCACATGGGACACACACAGGGTCACATAGGCCTCACTCTCCCCAGGCTATCCTTGAACACCTGCTTGAACACCCCTGTTTGTTTTCCCTCAACCCTGTGGCTGGAGGGACCACTATGGCCCTGTGCCCTGAATGCATACAGCCCAAACCCGGAACCCTCAAAGCCACAGCCGCACCCATGTGGCCCTGTACGTGTTGAACGTAGTCTCTGACCAGATGCCAGCATCCCTGAATTCCTGGGCCAGGGGCTCAGAGGTCTGCAGCACAAGGCCTGCCAGCAGTTGGAACCATGCTGTGTGGATGGCGCACCCCAGCATGATGCCGTACCTGCGAAGTACATGCGGTACATTCAGCACAAGTAGTGCATACAGTAAAAGCAGTACGTTCAGTACAAGCGGTACATGCACGGCGTCATGGGTGCGAGTGAGCTGCCAGCGTCACAGGAGCGAGCCTTACATGCACATGTTGTGCAGCTGCAGGCAGGCAAGGCCAGCAGGTGGCGTCGGAGGGTGCCCCTAGATCCCATGACTGGTTGATCTCTAACAACAGTGGCCAAGCATGGCTTGATTGAGCAATCATGGCAGCATCGTAACAGCAGACAACGCCTGTAATTACTGCCCACTGGTGCTGGAAGCGCTTGTGCAGCAGTACAGGTTGCCTCCGCATGCAGTACAAGTACACCGTACTGCAGTACATCAAGTACACTCGCTGCAGTACAAGCACACTACTCACGCGAGCTTTGCGTCTGCAAACCAGCGGGACACCATGACGATGAGGGAAAACACGTTCCAGAAGAACACAATGAGGAAGCCCTGCGTGACATGTGTGGGAGGTATGACATGCCAATGGGATGTGAGAGGTTCATGGTAACCTCAGTTAAAACCACATGGTCACATGCCGGATTGCCGAAGGTTACTGCCGCCCAGGTTTTCAGATGGTTACATCGTGAGCTGAAGGTTGCGCCAAGTGGGTGGCATAGGGTGGCAGGAACCCCTCCATGTCCCGGCTGCGCAGAGCTCCATGCCTCGCAGCCAGCAGTGCTTGGCATGCTTGGTGCAGCATGCATGCCGCAACAGAGCGATGCACGCACCAGCATGGTTGCTGACATGACGCTATCGCGGTACGTCTTTTTCTGCTGCTCTGTCTCAGCAACCACCAGTACGGTGTCCTGCGCGGCATGGCGTGCGAAAGTGGTGTTACTGACCTACATGTGACAGTGACACTGCCTGGGTGCTGATGGGACCGACGCATGGAACAGGACGTTGCGCTGCATGTGGCAAAAATGTGCAAGAACCAACCCAAAGTGCCGACGCGCGCACTGCACGGCAATTGCGTCAAGACATACGAGGCAGCTGATTGGTGCTTGTTATGCCTTGGGTGCAACGACAGCTGGTACTCAGATCGCGCTTGCCCAAGCACCGAGTTACGGACACCCACATCGCGCAGCGCCTGGAAGGTGGCCAGCACTACACCGCTGTAAACGATGCCGAAGAAGCCTGTGTTGCAGAGGATGCGAATCGAGGATGCTGAGTATATTGGTTGTTTAAATTCAGGATTCTGGCTTCGTTGACACCAAAAGAAAAAGCCCAGCAGCCTTGCACGCGCCCTTGGAGAGGCCACCTACAGTTCCATCCCCAAACAATCCACAAGAACAGCCTGGCTGTGCATGAACAAGCGCACGCCATGCTTTGCTGCGTCGCTGGTCGACGGTGGTGTTAATAGGGTTTTGTTATAGCGAGTTAGCAAGCAGACCTCTACAAACTCCTTCGCTCTCGCAACTGCTGTGTCCAATGTCGCATGGTGGCTGCTGCTACGAACAGCAGCCATACATCCACGAACTTTGTTAGGGTTTGAGGGTTTTTGTGCATGTGTGACGTGACCTGCATGCCAGCCATGCCACCACTCCCGAGCACACTGTGTTGTCACATTACATACATCACATACAAGCGCCACGTGTACAGCAATCCATGTGCTCGCCCCTGCACAGGTTGCTGACTTATACCTTTCGGCGCAGTGCTGTGCTGCTGGGCAGGAGTGCCAGCACTGTCATAATCACGCACCCACACGTCCCACAGCTGCAAAATCTCATATCTCACATGTTAGAAGGTGCTGCCAGCATAGCCCTGGCGCCAGGCTATCAATGGGCAGGCTGGTGGCCATGTGCAGCCACTGCCAGCACAGCCCCACGTCACAGTGCCCTGAACAGGGTTCGTGATTGTGGGAGTGCCTCCCAGGTAGACTGGGGGTCCCAAGAAAGGTTAAGAATTGACCACACATGTATGCTAGGCGTCATACACACATCAGGATGCATGCGCAGCGATGCAACCCAAGAACCCATGTAAAGCATTCCGCAAAAAGTACGCTTGAGAGCACAGACTGGCCAAACATCCGGCTTCAAGCTTTAACCGAACTTCAAGCTTTAACACAAGTATCATTCCTTCACTCAAAATCGTGAGATCCCGTTGCGTAATTCATAGATTGCTGTGCCAGTCTTTCATTGGCAGCTACAGCGTTCTTCAACAGATGGTAAAGTGCCAGCAATAGAGCATCTCAACCAGCAGTACAAATACGGCGTGTTCAAAAACTTCGCTTGGGCCAACTGAAAGTCATGCCCAGCACAGCATATAACCTGTTGATGGCTTTGCAAAGTTTTGCCATTTCAAGCCCCGGCCGCATCCAGCACGCAAGAAACAAGGCTAACAGCCACGCACATTCATCACTGCATGGCCAGTTTCAACAGTGATCGTTGCACTTGCAAACAAGGAATGACATTACCGCTGCTGATAAACGCTGTCACACGGTCACGAGGTCAGGTCACGTGCATCATAACATGTCAACCTCGCAAGCAGAGCCGTGAAACCCCAGCCAATCGCCACTCACACAAAGGAATTCAGATTTAAGGAACCACGCCGTGAGAGGCGGCCACCTGTCACACTGCTGCTCATGCTTGCGTGGCTGCCGCGACGTGCAGCAGCATGCAGCCCCCCTGGTCCTGAAGACCCCGTGCCATGCCCAACTTGTCTGTCCCATGAATCCAGCATGTGCTTCAGCTTGGCTGATGTCGACTCGCGGTGCTCTGGACCCCCCTCCTTCACAAACGTGCCGCCTGCCCAGAGCTGCGCCTGGGACCCACGGCTGTCAAGCAGTGCAGCATGAGAGCTGGACCAAGAGCCACCTGAGCGCTCAGACAGGGGGGTGGACAGCAGGCCGGTGCCTGCAACCGCGGGCTCCGAAACCATGGGGCCCTGCACAGTCAGGTGACGCAGCAGGGGGTCTGTAGAGGTGGTCACGCTGCTGATCAGACGGTTGGAGTGACGATGCTGCCTTTGGCCGGGGGCCCAGCGCTGCTCGGGCGGGGGCGCCACTGCAGAAACTTCCTGTGTCGCCACACCCACGGCTGGACCGTTCGTGGAGTGGCGGCGGTTCGGGCCACCCCGCACCAGCCCGTCACTGCCCGCGCGCGGCATGAAGGCATAGCTAGCACGTGCGTCCTTCACCACCGCATCATCCAGGTTTGGCCGCTGGAGAAGAGGCAGCCGCGGGACAGAGCTGGGGGCCTCAGTGCCTGATGAGGATACAGGTCCTAAACTGCTGCCCCGGGCCAATCCCCGGGCAGCAGCACTCAGGCTGGACAAGAGCATGCCGCCTGTTCCTGAGCTGCCCGGCCCGGTTAAGCCGGACATGTCCATTGACCGAATGCGCATTGAGATGCTGTGCATGGGGATGGCTGGGGGACTGGGGCTGGAGGCGACCACCAGCCCATGTGCAAAGTTGACAGTGGGCCCTGCAGCAGAAGATGTGTTGAAGGCGGGGCGGGGGAGGGCGGTGGGCGCTGCGGTTGAATCTGGTTGGCTTTGGATGATAGACAAGGAAGCGGCCAGGCGGCTGCGTGTGCCACTTGTTGACGGCCGTGCACCACCGGCGCTACCTTCCATCACCAAATCATCACACAGCAGGCGGGCACGTGATGCGCGCCGACTTAGCGCCATGCCGCCTGCCCCAGACCCGACCGCAGCAGCCGCCGCCGTGCCTGACGAGGAGACGCGTGCCGCACCTCGGCTGGGGGCGCGCTGCGGGTCAGGCAGCACAGGGTTATGGTTATGGTTACACAGGCTGAGGCGCAACGCACACTGGAACAACGAACGCGGCCAAGGAAAACAGGGTGGTGTTTAGCACAGCATCACGTTTGCACACGTACTGCGTGTCGTGCAGGGTACTCATACACGGTGTCTGTACATAGTAATCAATGATAACGAAAGCACAGAGCAGGCAGGTGCTCAAGGGCAAGGCCGCTGCATCAAGCTGCAGTGCACGTCAGGCAGTGCGTTGACTGTGGCCATGTATGTAAGGGTTTTCAGGTGCCTCTGGGGTTGCAGGCAGCATGGGACAGCCACGTGCACAGCAGCTGTTGCTCAGATGACTGGATGCATGCCAGGCGCACCATGGGCGGAGGTGGCGCCTCGTGTGCCATCCTCTTGACTTCAGCAAGGTGCTCAACACACTTGGCTCTCAGCTGCCTGTGGTGCACATCAGGAATCGCAGCACCACTAATGGGAAACGCTGTAACAAGTCAAGTGCCTGTGGTGCGCATGCCATATCTCAACATTTGGGGTTGAATCAGGGCGTTGCGCCCCTCGCTCTATCCGCTGCACCACCTCCCATGACCCGTGGCTCATCACAAAACAACCCTTCCACCACCCAAACCCTGTGCAGGAAGCACCCACGCCCAAGCGAACGTACGCGCCCTCCCACCTGAACCGTTTGACTGCACACTCATCCTGGATGGAGGCAGTACGGTCCAAAAAGTCTTTGCGTACTGCCGCCCATGCTCGCCGGTGCAGTGCTTCAGTCTCATGCTCAGCGTCACCCATGTACAGACCCAGTCGCATGCTGCAGTCAGGGACGAGTTATGAGGTTTTGTATGCGTGCATGCCATGCACCTGGGGCACAGCTCCTCATTGGCATGCCCTGCAGCAGGAACCCCAGTCAAGTCCACTCCCCTGAGCACAGATATGGAGGCGGGTGCATACCACAAAGCCAGCGCTAGTCGCAACCACATACAGCATGCATGGCATCAGTGCGAGGCTCTCCAGGCCTCCCCCAGCCTGCGCACCTCTCCATATAATCATCAAATCCGGCATCTGCTGCATCCCCGCACTCCATATGCGCCATGTACCCCCATGCTTGCGCCACACTTGGCACGCGCCGTGGGACCGGCGGGCCAGCATGCGGGCTTGGTAGGGCGAATCGGGGGGGTATCATGGACCCTGGGGGCGAGTCCTCTGCAGGGTTCATACCGCCCAGCTCTGCCCCTGCTCCGCCGCCATTCATGCTGGCCCCATCTGCCGAGCTGCGGCCCAGCATGCCCAGGAAGGATTGAGATACAGAGGGGGACCTGCCGAGCCCTGTACCCAGCTGCTCCCCGCCGCCATGGCCACCACCCAGACAGCTGCTTGCAGCAGCCGGGCTGAGGCACAGCTCAGCAAAGGCAGCCCCCAGACGTGACATTAATGGACCACGGAGCCACTGGCCCTCGATGGCCCGGGGCAGCGGGCGGGCAGATAGCAGGGACCCCAGAGCGGACAGTGCGCGTGCGAAGGGTGTGGCTGGAGGTGCGGGAGGTGGTGGTACTACAGCCTCGGCATGCCACGACTGCCGGATGGTTGGTCGGTTGCTGGGGCGGCTGGCATTGGCGGCAGGTGGGGCCACAGCCGGCAGCTGTGGGGCACTCAATGATGTGCGAGTGATTGGCAGCCGGATGGCGTCCACGTCAGCAAAGCAGCTTTGCAGCAGCACCTGCATGCCCGCAGCACCACCCGTCAGGCCGCGCCCGATGCTTGCGCAGTGCTGCAGGATCTCTTCCAGCAGTACAGAGCATGCCATGCTGTACTGCTTTTCCGTGCCAGCCATAGCGGCAGTAGCGGCTGCAGCGGCAGTAGCGGCAGGTGCGATAGCTGCAGGCACAGCAGACCCACTAGATTGCCGGTGCCCGGCTGCATGCAATGTGGGGCCGGACCTAAGACTGGGGAAGCTCAACGGTCCAGAAACTGCGCTGAGGGTGGTGCTGGTGCTGGTGCCGGCCGCCATGCCTTCCAGCGCCAAGGCGGCATCCACGGCCTGAGCTGCGAGCGCGTCGGTCTGTGCCAGCAGTACGAGTCGTGGCAGCGCCTGTGACACGACAGCCTGTGGCTGGCGTGCCAGCGGGCCATTGTAGCTGGTGAGGCTCGCTTGTGGGCCGGTGGTCAAGCCAACGGCACAGTGGCCTTGGAGCTCATCAAAGGGGGCCTCCACGCATCCATGCGCACGTGAGAAGTTTGTGTTCTGGGTCGTGGAGGTATGCACCTGGTGGCTGGTGTTGCTGAGTAGGTGCACCAGCTCGACTCCATGCCTAAACTCAGGTGAGCCCTGCTGGCCCATGTGCACCACGATGGCAGAGCTCAGCATGCAAGCCAGCCCCAAGAGCTGCTGCTCCAGCAGGGCGTGCAGCTGGTGCTTGGCCTCAGGTGCAGCTGCAGCTGTGCCGCAGCGGGTGCCTGGAGGTAGCACGTCCTCGACAGCAGGAGGGATGCACACCAGGAAGACAGCCTGCATGGCAGTCGCGGTGTTGATTTGAGCACCATCCCCTGACGTCTGAGCACCATTCCGTGAGCACTATCGTTGATTCCCCGACAGGCGCAGCCTGCGTAATGCGTATATACAGATGCTGGCTGGCATTATCTGGGGTCTAGTACTGCTACCTGCCAGCTCATCCGGCGCTGATTCAGGAAGTACTGGTCGTTCTTTAACACGCTCACCTGCATTATTCTAGGTGCGTCGCGCTCCCGTATGTAGAGGCCTGGTGCCAGGGGTGTTGCACCATCTTCGCAGTCGCCTGGGCACAACAGCTCACAGAGCGCCTCCACATGGCTGCCCAGCAGCGTGATGGGCGTCAGAGGTCCACCATCCGATTCAAATGGCCACTCCTCTGACTGGCCACGGCTGTTCCGGTTGGCTAACCATACCCAGCGGCTACCTTCCAGAGCCACTAATGGGCGGAGCATTGGAGGCTTGAGCTAGGAGGCTTGGTGTATGTACCTCAGCAGTTGCGATATCCCAATCTGAACCGCATTATTCTATGCACGCCATCTGCAGCTGCGGATTATGTCCGATGCCTTCTTTCAATCAGCTTTCATCAATTGGAAGTGGCCAGAGGCATCAAGCGCCATGAGGGCGCCAGCAAGGATTGTAGCACCCTTCAATTAAAAAGCCACATTATGTACAAATGTTCTCCGCGTAGTTTGGAGAAGGCGCAACCGTGTATAATGCAGACAGAACCGTGGCGCTGGCGCGGTTTCAAATATGAAACCAAGCAGCGCTGCATTTGGCGGTTCAGGGAATTCGTGGGTTGGCAAAAGCGACCACGTGCTTTATTTTGGGTGGGGGTGTGAGCTGGCGATTCGGCGACGGTGTGTTGTGCTGAGTGCGTCACAGGCACATGCACGGCCTGGCATCCTTCTACCCTGAGTATGGCTGTCATGGCAGCAGCTGCATTGCCCACAGTAGATTGGCAGCCTTTGCTGGTGCTGGAGAGCGTCACTGATTATGAAAAGATGTGCGTATACGAGAGGTGTTTGTCCTTTGGCTGAGGCTTGGATTCATCAGACAGCTGCTCATGGCACATGATCATATGGCAGTATGATCCCTGGCTGTAAATGGTGCAGGAGGGGCCACCGCAGTGTGCACCTGATGTGCTGTACAGGCACTGCCGGTTTGCATGCGCGCTGGTTGCTTGACATGCGCACACTGCAACACCAGCATGCACCACCATGGCCCACGCAGACACCGCTTGGGCGAGGGCACATATGGTGTGGTGTACAAGGCCAAGGACAGAAGGACTGGGGAGGTGGTGGCTCTGAAGAAAGTGCGCTTCGACAGGTGAGCCGTAGCACATCGCCGCAGCCCATACTGGTCTGTCATGCACACTGCTCTGCCTGGTGCCATGGTGCATGTATCCGTCACAGCATTAATAAAACACTGCCTGCTATTGCTGGAGGCATGACGGCATGCTCCCGGGCTTGAATTGATGATGGCTGCATGCCATGTCCCTTTCGCTGCAGGGCGCGGGACGGTGTACCTGTGACATCCATTCGGGAGTTGCGCGTCCTACAGGTCTGACTGCATGTCGGCTGCCAGCAACACCTGCCATGATGCGCTGCTGGCATGTACTGCTGCCCTCCAGCCGCAGCACAGCTGCCCCCTTTTGCCCAAGCATGTGCCCGTCGTGTACGTAGGACATGGGCTTTGGAACACAATGCCCCACATGGGCAGCAGCGTCACAGCTGACTCATGTGGTACATGGCAGTTGTGCAGTAAGTTACTGCTCTGTGGTGTGGGTGCAGGAGTGCCGGCATCCAAACATTGTACAGCTTAAGAAAGTGGTCACTGGCAGCAAGGCTGACAGGTGTGGTTGGGACTCCAGCCTCAGGCAGCCCCTGCAGGCACTCTGGGGCTCACGCAGTGTGCACGCCTCAAATATTATTATTATTTACAGTATAGAAATGCCTTCAGCACCCCATCTTCCGCATGCTTCCTTTCCTCCTACATGCTTAGACTGCCTCCACAACTAGCTGCATGAGCTCATGCCCGCTTGGCACATTCTGATAGAGCGACAGGTGCATGGGCACAGCAGGACGGCATGCAAAAGTCATTGAGCTGCTCTCACTCCCGTCACAGCGTGGGTCCTGCTTGCTCTTCTGTTTTTGTTCGCTATAATGCTACTACATTGATGCTGACGCCTAGGGGTGTATACTGCATATGATCCGCCCATATGTTCATACGCCCATATGTTAGACACATCTGTGACACGCCGCGTTACTACTATTATTTATATGTTCATATGCCCATATGCGCTGCCTGTGCCCATGCAGCATGTTCCTCGTATTCGAGTACTGTGAGCATGATATGGGCCGTCTGCTGGACGCGCTGCCACAGCCCTTCACCCTCCCAGAGATCAAATGCCTCATGTTGCAGGTTTGTGTGGCAGGGCAGCAGTTACTTGGAGCAGCGGAGCAGTGGGGCTGTGAGGTGGTGGGTGCCGCAGGGCAGCAGCTTGGAGCAGCGGGGTGTTGCAACGTCAGTCCCATGCTGCATTGCTTTTTGCCACGTATCATATCGCCTCAAGCAGTCTATGCTGTGACTAGTGTTGTCTGTTGCATGTGGTACTGTTGCCACCCTGCAACCATGTGCACTTGCCTACTGTTGTGCTTACAACCTCCTCCCCCACGTTGCTCTGCTGCGCCGCGCTGCACTGCAACTGCCATGCAGCTGCTGGAGGCGGTGGCATTCCTGCACAGCCGATGGGTCATGCACCGAGACATCAAGATGTCCAACCTCCTGTACACCCGCCAGGGTAAGATCCACATGGGAGGGGCGGTTGGTGCTTGGGTTTGCATGGGCACAGCGGCCCGACCCTGGCGTGCGCCAACGTGCGGCGCGGAACTTAAGCTCTACGGGCGTCTAGCTCGCGAAGGGAGAAACCCGCACGTTGGCGCACGCCAGGGTTGGTCGGGACCACTGTTTGCAGCCACTTTTATGTACCACTGCTGCGCCAACTGCCTGCCTTGTGTACCCACACGTGACATGTCTGACTGCAGTATGCGTCTTGATTGGTGCTGGTGGTGCAGGCCAGCTGAAGCTGTGTGATTTTGGGCTGGCACGCTACTTCCAGCCCTTCCCCGCAGCTATGACACCGCGCGTGGTTACTCTCTGGTACCGGGCTCCTGAAGTACTGTTGGGCGCTGAGGTACGGCAGTACAGCAGTACAAAGTGTGCAGGCGGGACAGCAGCCCTGCTTGATGCCTGCATCACTTGCATCATGCAAGGTGTGCGCACGCTTCGTGATGGAGAGCTTTTGGCCAACGCAGCCCCCACCAGCCCGTCCCCTACATTGTGAGGCTGCCGGTGGAGGAGTCAGGGGGCGGCGCGACTGTGCCACGGGTTGCGTGAGATCTATAAAGTATATTTATTGCATGTGCCAGAAGATAACAACATGTGAATATGTGGGTGTGCGCACTGCGCAGGTGTATGATGAGGCTGTTGACATGTGGGCGGTGGGCTGTGTGTTTGGTGAACTGCTGCGCCATGCACCCCTCTTCCCAGCATCTTCTGAGCTGGAGTGCTTGAGGCAGCAGTGCACCCTCCTTGGCTCACCCACACCCCGCATCTGGCCGGTGCGTGGTGCTGAGCTGCAGATGTAGCGTGAGGGTCATTGGACTGATCGGGTCTCGATTGGCAACTGCGCTCAAGCAGTGCCACAAGTCCTGAGGCGTCTGGAGCAGCGTGCCGTGTGCTGTGGCAACCAACCTGCAGTCCTCCCTAGATGCTTGCTGATGGAAGATGCATCAAATTGGCTAGGAGTGCCTGCTGTGCCTGCTGAGCATCAGACCTCGAGCTTAGATCCTCAAGCTGAGCTGACCTTTGAACCCTGAATTGAAAACGTAACCCCGGATCCCTACATCCCAGACTCTGCATTGCCTCCCTACCTCCTGAGCTCAGGGCATGGCGGAGCTGCCGCATGCGACCCAGATCAAGCTGCCGGAGCAGCCGCACAGCCGATTGGCAAGCGTCCTGGGCGCGGCCTTGGGTGACAGCAAAGCAGGTGCGCGCCCCACCAACCACTACACCTGATGCTGCGCAAATGATGCCATGGGGGCTGAAGGACGTGGTCCTGTGCTGCAAAGCGCCAAGATAGACAGGTTCCTTGAAAGCCAGATGGCGGCCTGGCAGTTTACGAGCTGGCGTGCAGCCCGTGGGCATCATGCCAATTTCACAGCTTTCCTGTGTGCTCAGCCTCTCACAGCTCGTCCGGGATTGTGTTTGGAAGTGGTTTGTTTTTGAATGCAGTTCCAGCTGTTTGGTTGGTTGGTTGCGGGGTACATGTCTCATGGGCGGAAACGTGCCATGCCATACATCATGGGTGTGCTGACTGTGCTCTGCTTTGTATGCGCTCACCCATACTTACACCGTGTATCCATGGCAGGTGTGGAGCTTCTGTCAGCGCTGCTCACATACGACCCAGCGCGCCGCATCACCGCGGCACAGGCGCTGCGCCACCCCTTTTTTGCGGTGCGGGCAGCTCGCTTCTCATCTTGTGCGATGAGCTTATGTGGGGGCTGGCCTCAGTACCAAGAGCGTGCTTTAGTCTGTCATGAGAGGGGCATGATCTTGTGCATACCATACTGCTTACGTCGCAACATCCACGTACACAGCCCTGTGCTGCAGAGGGTGCGCCTCATGCAGCTAGGCATGCTGGTCGCGTACCCCTGCCTGTGTATGACTCCATTGACATCCGCTGACCATATCCTCTTTTGGTTCCAAATCGGTTGCTGCCTGCTGGGAGAGCGCAGGAGAGGCCGTACCCTCGCATGGTGACTGATATGCCAGTGTTCCCTGGCCTGGTAGATGGGGCTCCTGGAGGGCCGGCCCACCCCCAACCCCACCATCACCACCACCATGCTCACCACCATGCTCATCACCAGCGCCCCCATGGCGGTGCACCACTGCAGCAGCCGCAGCAGCAGCGCGTGGTGGGGCACAAGCGGCCGGGGGAGGTGCGTGCTAAACCAAGTTGAGCGGCAGCCCTGCTTTCCGTGGTTGAAGTAGCTGCGTTGGCTGTGCCCAAGGCTTGCGTAGGGCCTGAGCGCCTAGCTGGGTTTTCCACACATTTTAACATTTGTGATCGGCCCTCTGCTACCCTGTCACCCTGCTGCTGCACCCATGTACTGCCGGTTTCCTGATGTACTGGTGTACTGCCAGTGTACTGCTGCTTCATTGACGTACTGGCCACTGCGTGGTACGGCTGCAGCCATACGACGCGCGCCGTGGCGTGCTAGCCGCCCGAGAGCGAGAGCTCGAGCAGCGCTTTGGAGACGCATTCAGTGGCCGCTGAGAGACCAGCAACGCAGCGAGTGACCAGCACCCCAGTGCGCAACCAGCTGTCCAGCAAGCCAGCGACCCAGCACAGCGCATTGTAGCCCTTTATCTTGAGCCCGCCGGCTTCAGCAGCTGCTTCAGCACTGGGACATGGGCCCCAGGGATCGTGCAGGGCAGCAGCACAGCGCCAGGGAGCTCCCTAGCCGCCACCGGCTACCCAGCTAGGAGGCCTTTGTGCAAGCAGCACACCTGTGGTGCGCATGAACGCCACACAGGCTGCACCTCCACCTCAAGCCCCACAGCCCTGCAACGCTTGTGGCCTTGAGGATGGCATCCCTGTGGCCGGTGCCATAACACCCCACCCACCCTCCACCTCCCCCAGCTCGGCCTTCACTACAAGCAGCCCCAGCCTCCGTGCCTTGCCTTGAAGGCTTATGATGCAGTCCCTTCCTTCTTGAGGCTGGTGCGGCTGTGCCCTGCACGCCCCTCTCCACGGACGGAGCTGTACAGCACCGCCAACCAGCAGCTGTTATGAGGTGGCGCCATTTGCGTCATAGCTGGGACGTTTAGGTCCCAGCACGGCCGGCCACCAGCACGTGCCGGCAGCTGCAGCACAGCCTCACTCAGGTCCTCACACTCTGGCCACCCCTAAGGTGGCTCTCAAGGCCATCCTTAGGGGCTGTGAGCCGCTGCGTACATGACGGATGCTGCTCATACACGTGCCATCTGCCATGGGACCGGACCGCCCCACCAGCATACTGCCAACGGTGGTATTGGGGCATGCCTTATGTAGCGACCCGTGTAATGCACAGAGCATGTCAGCGTGCATCATCGCTTTGCATAGCACTCCATGCAGCAGGGGTCGGCTCAGAGCCCCTCATCCATGTCCGGTCGGCTCAGCAGCGCCACGTCACTCGGATGATCACAGCACGAATCGAAATGAGCTGCAGAACCTGCCTCCGCGCTTATGCACTGATGTCTGATCAGCCAGGTTTTACATCGGCGTCGATTGCAAATGATCCAGGGTTTCGCGATACACAACTTTTGCTTGCCGACTGCTGCGCTAGCTGCAATTTGTTCTAGTGAACGGGCTCCGATGGCGCTGGCACCTGGGCAGGTTATCGGCCTGTTGATGTTCTGCGACACAAGCTAAGAAGGCACAGGTACTGCCTCATTATACTCTAACTTAGCAGCAACACAAAATTCACGCAAAGGGCTCATAACGGCAAGTGCACAAGCGCATCATGATGCATGCACACACACAAACGGTTGCACCCTCGCGTCATGAGAATTGCAGGTGGGGCATGCAGCCTGCGCGGCAGCGTGGCGGGCCCCCGCCTCCCCTGGTGATCAACCACAATGCCGGTGACCAGCCCAGCACGGATGCAACTCCTGCCCCGCCCTCTAGCACAGCCCGTGCCCCTGAGCACATGCTCAGGCAGCTGCAGCAGCAGCAGGCGCACGTGCAGCCCATCCCCCTGTACCAGCAGCTGCAGCAGAGGCCAGGGGCCATGCAGAGGCTGCTGGACGAGCTGCATGCTTTGGGGAAGGTGGACAGCCAGGCAGCAGCAACAGGAGTTGGTGCAGGGGTCTCGACATGCGTATCAGCATGCGCGCAACAACTGCTCGAGGCGCAACGCCAGCTGGAAGACGTGGGTCTTTCGTCTGCTTGGTACCTTAGGGCGTTGGGCTGTGTCAGGCTGCTGGCGCTTGCCATGTGCCCTGCAGTGCATGGTGTGAGGCTGGCATTTCAGGTGCATGGGCGCATGGTGGGCACAGCATGCTGCTGCCATGGTGCCGCACGTGCCGAATTGGTGCATGCATGAGTGGGGAACGAAGCCCATGCGCACCGCGCATGCATCCTGTCTCCCTGTGGCACCATGACGTGCTCTGCCCGCCACACACTCCTGCTGCCCCTGATTATTAGCTTCCTATCTGTCATTGCATCGTGCAGGGGCCTGTGTCCACTGGCCCTGACTTCCTGTGCCTGCTGCACCTCCCTCGATCAGAAGTTGCACAGCTGTGGCTGCTGCAGCATGCACTTGCTCAGCACCACCAACTGAGCCAGCTATCAGACAGGAGCGAGGAGGGCCCTCCCACAGCTGCTGCCACCACGCAGCAGGCTAGCCGGGGCTCTGAAAGCAGCGGCCACGATGGCGAACACCACGGCGTCTTGACCCCGCCTTGGCTGCAGCTGCTGCGCGGCTGCGTCGTGGTGCTGGAAGGGGAGGGGGCACCCATGAACAAGGCCGGGCGACGGGCGCGGCGGGTGCTTGCCGCGCACGCTGCTGCTCCAGCTGCAGCCGTGGCACAAGGTGCGCCCTGCAATAGCCATGTGCTATCCCTGGGCCTAGCTGCCAGCACCGCATTACCCTCTGCTGCTGGCATGGGGCCTCCCAGCGCCACCTATGAGCCCAGCTTGCAGACAGCTCGCTCTGGGGCCAGCATCGCCTCCAACGCCACCCCCTCCCCTGCTCCAGTCCTGGCCTCTGCACCCTCTTTGGCACTGCTCACCGACGGCTCCTTGCAAGCTCCAGCTTGTTTGTTAGAGCTGGAAGATGGCCAGATGGTAGGCCTGGAGCATTTGGTGTCCAGTGTCGAGGATGGGCAGGCGCAAGGTGGCAAAGCACCGCTGGGGCCTTTGCGGGGTCTAGGTGGCGTGTGGTACCTGGCATGCGAGTACGAGGTGTGGCATGGTGAGATGTGTACAAAGGCTTTGGCAGCAGCAGGTGCAGGCACAGCGCCAGCAAGCGGGCCAGGAGTAAGCGGGCCAGGGGCAAGCGGGCCAGGGGCAAACACTGCAGGTGCACCTTGTACCCCCTGGTCAGCGTCTGGTGCAGGGGCGCAGCCGGTGCCGGGGCCCACACGGCACGAGGTGCTGCAGATCCTGGCTCAACGTGCACTGCTGCGCCAGCACTTGTGTGCCTCGCTGGCCCCGGACGGCAGCACGCCAGGTGCAGGAGCAGCCCCTCCTACCCGCAAATCACTTGGCTTCGGCACAGCAGGGCTGCAGGGGGCGGTCCAGGCAGTGCAGGCGCTGCCCAGCTTCTCGGCAGAGGCCATGTCACAGGCCGGTGTGGTGTGGGCGGTCTGGCTCAGTACCATTCAACGCAACGGCTGGACTTTACCTCAGCCGGTGTCTGCTGCGTCACGTCAAGCAGCCTCACCTGCAGGAGTCGGGGCGCAGGCAGGCCATGGGACAGCACCCACTGGGGCTGCTGGGCAGGATCACGGCGCTGCTGCACCATATGGGGCCCTCCCGGTTCAGGAGATGGCCCTGTCGGGCAGTGCTTCTGAAGAGGGGGAGCTGGGCTCAGATGAGGGCCATGCTGCTGCCATGGACACGGTGCAAACGGCACAAACCGCTCCTCGTAACCAGGAGGAGGGGGAGCTGCGCATTGGTGGGCGGTTGTCTTTCAGGAGCTGGGAATCTGGTGAGGTGCCCCCAGACTTCCAGCTACCCAACCTGTATGACCGTCCATCTGTTGAGCAGCCGCAGCCTCAGCCAGTGGCAGCACCTGCAGCCGTACAGTCTGCACCTGCACCTGCCAGCACAGGCAAGGCCAGCACAGCTGAGGCGAAAGACAGAGACAAGGTGGCGGCGGGCCATGAGGGGCGGCCGAGCAGCAGTGTACGGGACGGCCAGCGAGACAGGAAAGGGCATGGCAGTGACTGGGGCCGCTCCAGCCCTGGCCGGGGGCATGGCAAGGGGGGTAGGGACAGCAGGCATGGCGGAAGCAAGGAGAGGCACAGGAGCAGGAGCAAGGATGGGCGCAGGGGCAGAAGCCGTAGCAGGAACAGGAGCAGGAGCAGAGACAGGGGCAAGGACGGAGGCAGGGGCAGAAGCAGGGATAAGGACCGAAGCAGGAAGGGCAAGGAGAGGGAGAGAGACAGAGATCGTGGGAGGGACGAGGAGCGTGAGCTGGGCAAGGTCAGGGATAGGGACAAGGACAGAGGAGGAGGCCGTGATGGTGAGAACAGCAGGCGGGATGGCCATCAGGACAGCAGGGCACATGGCAGCGGCCCTGGCAGCGCCCGTAAACGCAGCCGAAGCCCCACCAACCCAACACCATTCAAGGCTGCCCAAGCACCAGCGCCTGCCCCAGCTGCCGCTGGCGCTGCAGGTAACGCTGCAGGGGACGCAGCGAACGCACCTCCTCTCCCTGCCCTGGACCTACCCCCCCATTTGTCCAACGTTACACTGGCATCTGTGCAGCCGGCCCCTGCTTCAGATGCCCCGCCTGTGCCACCATCGCCGCCGCCACCACCACTCCCAGATGACGATGGCGATGGCGCCTCAGTGCCTGAGCCCCCCGCAGGCCCACCATCCTCCAAGCCCCCTGCTGCAGCTGGTCCAGGCATGACCATCAAGTTCATCCCCAAGGCTCGCCCCCTCATCGCTGCAGCACGTAAGGCAGTGCCGGCCCACTCGGATCACCCCCGTCCAGACTTGTCCCCAGCAGGCCCTGAAGGAAGTCCTACACGGCTAGCCCCTCAGCCTTCACAAGCGGCTGCTTCTCGGCCAGATCCAGCTGCACAGTACTCTGAATACTGGCAGCCAGGCATGTATGAGCAGCCGCCTCAGTGGGCTGCATGGGGAGCTGCTGCCGCCTACCCTTACGCGTACCCCTACGCACCGCCCATGGCTCCACCACCATACTATGCCCAGCCGCCACCTGCCTACCCACCGCCATATTATGCCCAGCCACTGCCTGTCGTGGGACCCTCCAGCACTGTGCCACCAGAAGACTGGGGGGCAACTGCAGCAGCTGCTGCTGTGCACACATGGCCTCAACCAGCCCCTTGGCCAGGTGCGCCCACATGGCCTGCCGCGCCACCTGCTGCCCCAGCAGTACAGCCGCAGTACACCCAGCAGCAGTACGCCCAGCCACAGGACGCTGTGAATGTAGTGCCTGAGCCTGCGGCTCTGGCTCAGCAGCATGACACTGCGGGGGCAGCGGTGGCGCAGACCACCGCGGCGGCATCCACGGTGCCATCAGGGCTAGGGGTGGCGCAACAACAGGGTGGGCAGTCAGAGACCCTGGCCTGGGCAGATGGTGGTGGTGGGGGCGGTGGGGTCACAGGCGGTGGGTCTGCGCAGGGAGCGCATCAGGAGGTTCAGGGCTGGGCAGATGGTGCTGGTCAGGGCTATGAAGTCCTCACAGCAAGTGGGTTGCAGCAGCCGCCGCACATGCAGGCATCACATGATCAGACGGCGGCGCAGGCGCAGGAGCTGGCAGCCGCCGTGCTCAAGCCACCAGGCCCACAGCAGCCACAGCAGCCGGCTGCAGATACTGCCGGGTACAGTCAGCAGCACGTGCGGGAGCTATCACACGCACAGGAGGCGCAGCAGCCGCAGGAAACGCTGCAGGCAGGTGGCCAATCTACTGTACCAGCAGCTGAGCCTCTGCCCCTCCTGGATGAGCTGCCTATAGATGAGATCTGTGCACCTGTCCGCCTTGCTCCTGCCCCCAGCAACCACTTGAGGCAGTCGCATGCAGCAGGCCCCGCTGGGACAAACAAAAGACCACAGCACAGCCACGATGCAGGAGCGCACACGGGCAGGGATGGGCCTTTAGGGGCGCATCGGTCCCATGGGGACGATGAGCCATTGGCTGATGACCCTTTGACTGACGAGGAGCTGGAGGAGTTCAAGTCCCTACCTGAGCCTTCTGGGGACCCAGGGGTAATTGTACTGCGTGCGGTACATGCGTACCTCATCGCATACCTGCAGGTGAGCAGTACAGTTCTGCATGGAAGAGCAGTAACTGCAGTGCAATACAGAGCGGTACAACATGTCACACTTTGGGTCACAGGTCGTACAGGTCAATCCCGTGACCTGCTGTGCCAGCCACAGTACAGCTGTCAGGAGCACGTGCCGCCTCACTCCCAGCTGCCTGCCTGTGCTCCTGTCGTTCACTCTTTCACATCCTCTTACTGCATCACTCTTGTCATTGGATCATGGTCCTGCAGATGGATCGCCGTGCGCTCCAGGCCATAGAGATCGTGCAGTACGACATTGTGCCAAGCGTCATGATCACTGCTCTGGAGGGCATACACACAATCCTCAAGCTGCTCGGCTCCACTCAGCTCTTCAACACCATGTACGACTGCTTCCAGCGCGCATGGGTTTCTCTGCGGCCCGGCTACTCTGCAGTCGTGCGCCGTGTAATCGCAGGCGCGCGCGAGCTAGCGTCGCAGGCGCGCATGGCCGTGGAAGCAGACGCCGCATGGGCCGAGCAGCATCCTTCACACGAGCAGCATGCGGCATCCGGAGGGCACCTCTCCACCAATGCCCCGATGGAATGCGGGCCACCCCAAACATCAGGTGCGGCAGCAGAGGGGCGCCTAGCCCAGCAGTCGCCAGGTGGGGCGCCGGGGCCTGAACCCGGAGCTGCAGCAGCGTCTGTTGGCCACGCCAGCCCGTCTCCAGCGACTGGGGCCCTGAACGGGCGGGAGCTGAGCCAGTTTAGGACCTCGCCGGACGTGCCAGGGTGCCTGCTTAAGAACAGCCTTCGGCGTGCGTTCGTGCCTGTGATTGTGGAGCTGCAGAAGCGCAAGGAGGCCGAGCCCCTGGCCCTGAGCAAGGTCCGGGAGCTGGTGCCTCAGACAGTCATGTCACAAATTGGGTCGCCGGCGATGTGGCTGGGCCATAAGGCAGCGGAGGGGTTGTTTGAGTGCGTACGGGACACGCCCGGTGGGCCCATCAAGGCCGTCCGGCTGAGGCCCGGGTATGAGGAAGTGGCGCGGGGCTTTGTAATCGCGTCTGAGAGGCACCAGCAGGAGGTGCAGGCAGTACAGGTGCAAGACAGCCACGTGGGCGAAAGGACCGCAGGTCAGCGCTTGGGACAGCAGTCGCAGCCTGCTCAGTCGTCGCAGCTGACCCACTCTGCAGAGGACGCTCTTGCACAGTCCTTGTCAAGTGCCCAGGCGTCTGGCATCCAGATGCACACGCCTGATCTGGCGCAGCACTCTAGACAGCAGCAGGGGCAGCCGCAGGAGCAGGGGCAGCAGCAGCAGCAGCAGCTTTCGCCGCCGCCGCCGCCGCCGCCGCAGCAGCAGCAGCAGCAGCAGGCGGCAGTGCCGCCCTTGCCAGTGCCAGAGACAGAGCTGGACAACCTGAACCGGGCTCTTCCCTCCATCGCAGCTGCCCTGTCCGGGGGTGCTGAGCTCGGCAGCTTATCCTTACCCACGCCGCTGCCCCCGCTGCGCTCCCAGACTGCCGGGTCAGGCAATACCCAGCAGCACGGTGCTGCCTCAGTTGCTGGCGCCAGTACAGGCAGTACGGCGGTACTCGCGTCGGGACCCAGCGACTCAAACCAGTTGGACGGGGCACAGCAGGGCACGGGGCCACAAGGGGAGCAGGCAGGCAGTTCTGAAGCTGAAGGTTTCCCACCGATTCCAGATGAGGAGGATCCAGAGCCAACAGGGCCCCCAGCTCCACGGTGTGTTGAGATTTTCTACTGTGAGATGCTCTGCCGTCACCTGGCACAGTAAGTCAGGGCTTGTCTGGGTTGCATGCACGGCATGCGTGTTGGTGTGGCTGGCCTTTCCATACACCATTTTGGACACTGGTTTTGCTGGTACCAGGGCGCACACACACACCGTGCAGCCACTCACCGTAAGGTGTTGTTGCGAGCGGGTGCACGCAGGCAGAAGGGAGGGGTGCAGCAGCTACATTGGTTGGAGCGTTTTGGTCGCATCAAGTTTCCAGGGACCGAAACGGCGCGTTCGGCCTTCTTTGAGTGCGTCAAGGATCCGTGCTGTTTGCTGCCTCCTGCAACCTCTTCTACTTTGATCCCATGCAGCTGCCTTTGGGTGCCGGCGGTATGTGCTATTGCTGCACCATGCTTGTTCTGCTGCCAATGTGAGTGACTTGCAGCAGCCCGCCAGTGTGCTACAGCCATCGTAGCATCCACTGCGGCAGCTCGTGTAAATGTACAGGAGTACAGTTTGCTGCGGCATGTCAATGCCTGTTTTGTAGCTTTTACGGTGTGCCTGCCTCCGTGTTGCAGGGCAAACAAGGACATTATACGCATCCGCGAGCTGCCTAGGTATCGGGGCCGCAAAGGCGCGCCCAGCCAATGGGTCCAGCTCACCAAGCTTGGCTGGCAGTACGCACGCAGCCTGGCTCCAGTACAGCCAGACTGTACCGCCCTGCCGCCTCCTCAGCCTGCACCAGTCACAGGCGCCCACATGCAGCAGCATGCGGGCGAGGGGCCCGCTGCCCCTCTGGAGGACAGTGCAGACGGGGGACGGGTGTTTCCTCCGCTCAGTGCAGCAGAGGACCCGCCCCCCTCAGGGCCAGTACCCCCACGGGTGTGCGCAAAGCATCAGTGCTCGGTGCTGGCACGCTACCTGCTGCGGTACGTGGGTGCGCTGCCGCGTGTGCAAACCTGTGCCTTGCCATGGTGGGGCTGTGTAGCACCAGTAGCTGTAAATGCTGGTGCCGGGGGCAAGCCCAACTGATTTTACCACTTGCACGTTTGCAGGCAAGAGTGCATGGCATGCGAGTTGAGCACGCTGCTCGTGGCATGCCCATGGCCCAGAAGCGTGGCGCAGCCGGTCTTCTTCGAGTGAGTGTACGTGCACAGCAGGTGCCTGACAGGTACAGCCAGGCTGATGTGTGCCTGGTCCAATGCACGCTCACCGTCCATAGTTCCTCAGTGCCCTCTGCACATGGCTGCGTGATGGGTATGCCTTCTGACGGGCAGATGTACTGTATGCCGCTGCTGATGCGGTTGGGAGCATGTTCACAGGAGGTTGGTGGTGATGCGTTGCGCAGGGCCAACAGTGATATCTTGAGGCTCAAGCGCGTGGCCCTGGGTGGTGCAGGCGGCCCATCCGTAGCCTGCGTCTACCTCACCCAGATTGGCCAAGTGTATGCACGCAGCCTGCCACCTGAACCACCACCACCGCCACTGCCGCCCGTGGCACCCCCATCAGAGACTTCGCCACTGCCCCTCTTGCCGCCAGCGCCACCGCCACCACCGCCGCCATCGGGGGGCGCCCCGCCAGTTGCAGGCCAGGCAAGCTTACCAGCCCTGCCACCAGATCCTCTGGCAGTACAGCCATTCCCGCTGGCTGCAGGCATGCAGTCTGCCGGCTCTGCTGCGGGGACCTGGCCCACCTCAGGTCTTGGTGTACCTCAGCAGCCATGGCAGCAGCACGGTGCGGGTGTGCAGGCCCTCGCGCCCTCCCTGCCACCTCTACCTTCTGGGAGCAGCTCGTGGCACTGGCAACCACCGCCCATACCTGAAGTATACAGTTCACCCACCATACCAGGCATCTCACCCGGCGTGCCCTGGCCCGTGGTGGGACGTGCTCCCAAACCTGCTCCAACGAGTGATGCTGGTGCAGTTGGCGTGCTGGAGCTGGGGGCTGATAGGAGCTGTGCAGAGGCTGGGGTACCTGCGGTACGGTCAGGTGCCCATGTGGAAATGGCCGGGTGGGGGGCCCGATAGGAGCGACGCAGGAGGGTGACTCAGACATGGACATAGACTCAAGTCAGCAGGATGTTGTTCTGGGCGATGGCTCTGGGTATGCGTGGCCAGCCGTAGAGTAGGCATGGAGTCATCTAGGTGTGCAGATTCTAGATCAGATGTTATAAGGTTCTACCACTGGCTGGCGCGGGCTGTGTGGATGGGATGACAACGTGTGCGCCAGTAATAATAATTATAACACGGCGTGTCACAGATGTGTCTGCATGCCGGAGCCTGACAGTCGTTATCTAAACACAATCACCAGAGGAATACTGGGTGTGCGCCAGTAGCACATGAAAATTAACTGTACGCCCTGGTAACGATTCCATTTAGTTCTAAGGGGCAAGGCAGTTGTGCTGGAGTATGAGAGTTCGCCCAAATCAGCTTGTACTAGAGAACAGAGCATGCCCCCCATTAACGTGAGCATGCAACAGCAGGTGCACCAGGGCTGTAAACCTGACGCTGCAGTTTCCTAGCGACTCCCTGTGCAGTATGCTGGGAGCCGTGGGAGGTGCCTTGTGATGCTATCCACAGTTGCTACAGCTGTAGTGTTGGGCACAGATGTGGTGGGGCAGTTATGCATGCACGCATGCCCTTAGCTGTCTCTTTCGTGCACGGCTTGGTCCATCAGCCGCTGAAAGCGATGCTGCATCACTCGCGTTGGATGGGTCGAGTGACTGACATGCCTTTTCTTATACTGTGCAGTACATGTTCTTTCATCATGGACGTGATCAACATTACAGCACAGTTCCGCAGGGATGTCTCAATTGTCTCTGTAGAAGAAAGCTCGTACACAACAGTATTGGGCAAGGGCGTCATCAGACACCACGTTCCATTGTACTTCCACCCTTGACATGTTGCTGTGCAAGGGGCAATGAGAACACGATGGGTGGATCCTGCTTCTAATTGCAACGGTTCCTAGCTCACATTACACTGGAGGGAAATGGAGAGGACTGGACAAACTTCTTTCGAAAAATCCCTCAAAACCTTTCTCAATGATGCTCAGCCAGCTCAGCCAGCAAGCAAACACAGAGTGGCATGCAGAGAATTGCCCAGGAGCCATGGGAGGGCCGGGGCCCAGCCCAAGCCCGACTGATCGCCAGCAGGATTGCAGCACGGAAGGTCAACGAGTCGCGTGGGGGCTTGGTCGGGGGCAAGGAGGAGCTAGCAGTGGCGTGCAGCGTGAGGAGCGGGGTCTAGAGCAGGGACGGCTGCAGCAGCACCTGTCGCGCACGCTCATGCAGCTGGCACCCGACCTGTCCACCGCTGAGCACTTTGCGGCGGTGCAGCGTCAGGAGCAGCAGGGTCTGGAGCAGGGTGTTAGGAGCTCGGCTCAGAGCTGTCCTTGCCTTGTACAATTTGCATTGTCCTGGTCCCATGCAAATGTGCGGTGCCACCAGGGCTGCAGCGCGCTCCTTGCGCGTCAGGTCAGTCAGCGGTGCCACCAGGGTGCTGTAGCGAGGCACAAACTTGCTGAAGTAGTTGCCCAAGCCCAGAAAACCCTGAAGCTGCTTTGTATTCCTGAGTACTGGCCACTTGATTAAAATAGAGTTTTGTCAGGTTTAACAGCGACACCATCGCGACCCCACGATGAGGCCCAGGAACATCAAAACACCAGCCTCAGATGCTTTGCATGGACAGCCTGTTTCCAATGGGCAGGGCACTCAGATGTCATTTAAGGGTCACAGGTCCGAGTCTGAGACTTTGCGTTTCCAATGCTCTCAGGCTCAGGTTCTGCTGGTCAGCAGCTGCGTGCTGGCTGTCGCAGCGTTGGTTGTTGCATGTTTGCGCGCATCTAGGCATGCGCCTTCGGGGCTGCATCGAAAGGAACCACATGGTACATCATGTCCAAGGTTCCATGCAGCTGTGTTGCATACTGTGCAACAAGTTTTCAGCGTGCATGTTGCAGGTATAATGCGAGAACAGCTAGATTTAGCGTGTAAAGGCAGTTTACAGGCATGGCATGGGGTAAATGCTCTTGAAAAAGTCTGGTCAACGTAGCGATTACCTAGATGTAGCAGATCATAATGTCAGGGCCCTAGCACATGCTTGCTAGCTGCCCGGAGCAGTCGCAAGCTGCATTGACTGGCCGCTGACCGCGCTGGCGGGTGAGCTCACACGCTGCCTAAATGCCTGAAGCAGGGGGGCCTGTTTCAGAGAATTCAGGGGTGTGAGACGTCGGTTGACGGTCGGTTGCCCGTCTGCTATGGTCATTGGAAACCAACAGTTCGGCAGGGATGCCTATGTAGAAGAAAGCTCGTGCACGACAGCATTGGGGAAGGGCGCCAACAGACACCGCAACTTCACCCTTTACAGACAAGAGAGATCAGCCAACCAGTGACGCCAATTGCTGAGCTTATGATATGACAGTACTTTGGCAAATGGATTTTTTAAAAGACGCAGGATGATAAGCTGAACTGAAGCGGGGATGATTGGGCCCTGGCCTACAGTTTGGATGCAGTTTGCATCGGTGCTACTGAGATGCTCGTTCCTGCTCCTGTGCGCTGTCCCATCTTTGAGGCTGTATTTACTTTGCAACCAATGGGCTGGGCCCCCAGCATGGATTACGCTACCCCCAGCAGCGTGCCGCTGCGTACAGAAGCTGACGCTAACTCTGTGGCTGTTAGCCTTCGGACGATGCCCCCAAGAACTGGGACGCACCGTCCTTGTACTTGACGCAGCAAATCTCACGGCACAAGTGGCGATCCAGCAGGCAAGTAATTGGCGAAGTTAGAGCTGGTACAGCCGAGCGAGCACCGGCATGCACCAACCCAGGGAGCCACAGCGAGCTAGTGTCATGTCCGTGGCTGCAACGAGCGTGCATATTTTCCAGACGTCAGCTGCTCAGCTCATCTGGCCAGCCTGTATCAGCCCAACAGTCCGCCCTGCTGAGCCAGGCATTGCTGTGAACGGTGTGCATGCACAGGTGTTGGGGGGCGCATCACTCGATGATGCTGGATTGGCGGTCCCCATGGATGCATGCTCCATCCTTGTACTGCTCTCGGTCGTGCGCATGCATGGACACCCAGAGCCATGGGGCTGGGGCTGCGTCGTCATGCTGTTCAGCTGCGTCGCATGCATACTGCCCCTGCTCATGGGGCACCCCTTGCCCGTATGGGAGTGTCCAGCTGACGACCTCAACGCAGAACGTGCTATGCGCGCTGCCGCACGGGTGCCCTCAGGCAAGTGACTCTCAGTGCATTCACGCCTGGCGATTGTAGATCTGCTTGGGGGCCTGCTTGACCAGAAATTTCAGGGAAGGGCCCCATGCGCAGGCAGGGCTGGGTTCCAAACCAAGTGCATAAAGTACGGAGGTTCCCCCAGTGTGTGATGGCCTCGAGTACCCTTGCTGATGGCGTTGCTCTGCCTTTGCTGATACTTGTGCCGCAGACCCCATGAGCAGTAGCCACCACCGGAGCACAGGCGCTGGCCAGGAGGCACAGGCAGCCACGGAGCACATCCAAGCCCATGGCAGCCGCTCTAAAGGGGCAGATGCTGCTGCAGAGTACACGCGCTATGCACCAGCGGCAGGCGAGGGCATGGCCGGGTCTCAACCAATACCTGCTTCAGTCCCATTGGATGGCACCTCAAAGCCACAGGGTGTGGATCTGGCAGAGAGAGGGAGGGGGACCGCGCTGAGCTCAATGCTAGAGGCACTACAGCACAGCAGCTCAAATACACGCATCACCGCCCGCCCTCTTCACCGGCTCAACCGCACAACCCTGCCCCTGCAGCTGATGAACGCGCAGCAGGCAGAGCAGGATGGTGCTGGCGTTGGGCCCTTAGACCCCAGCCCCATCGAGCGTCTTGTTGCAGCTGTTGCGATACCAGGCACATCTGCTCGCAGTTTTGCCGCCAGCGTGCCTGACACGGCTGTCGTCATGCGCACGTACGGCATGGCAGTCAACATGATGGACAGCGCAGGCAGGACGCTGCAGTACACGTCCCGCATCAAGCGGCAGCGGCTGTACGTCCGGGCCTCCAGTACTCTCCAATCTGGAGAGCACCTGGAGAGCCTGCTACCGCGGCTGCAAGCCGTGCTGTCTGCACATGGGGTTGCAGGGTATGCCTCCCGCACGCCTCATCTACAGCAGCCGCATGGGGGCGGGGCTGTGGACCCCACAGACAGCAGCCCCACAGCCTCCTCAGCTACTGCAGCCACTGGCAGCGCCACGGAAGCCATGGTCGCGGCGGTGGCCGCAGCCACCGCAGCGCCGGTGCCCACCGCTGACGCAGCTACTGCCAACCACAGCAGTCGTCTTGCCAGCAGCACTGCAGCTTGCGCACTCGCAAGCAGTGGCAAACAGCCGCAGCCCCCACCATCGATTGGTGTGACTGCTCCATCACCAAGCCCGTCCCCTGCTGCAGCTGCCAGCCTGTCTCGGCTGCCTGTGGTGGCAGAGGCATATGTCCGGGCAGGCGGTGTTGAACTGGCAATGCAGATGATGTGGCTCATGCCTAAGCGGCCACACTCGAGCCCTGCCCAGCTGGACCTGCTTGGTTCGCCAGATGCGCAGCCCAGCGCTGCGGCAGCAGGCATGCAGCTGCCGCTACGTACACGCCCATTGAGCTCTCCGCAGCTTGCAAAGGCCACTGCAGTGATGGCCCACATTCCTGCTGCGGCCCTAGCTGTGGTAGACCCATGCGCCACAGATGGCGCCAGCACGTCCGCGGCCATGCCCATGGTACAGGAGATGCATGCGTCCACAGCAGTTGTGTCCCCTGCAACAGGACAGGCTCTGTTGCCGGAGCCTATCTTGGGCGCATTGGCGCAACAGCTGGCGGCCAGGACTGGCTTGCATGGCCTGCCGCAGCAAGACAGCACCACAGGCGCATGGCCGACGGACGGGGAGCCGGATCATGAGCAGCAGTCGCTGCTGTCCACATGGACCTCTGAGCAGTTGGTGGTAGAGCCGGAGCAGCAGCAGGAGCGGCAGCAGCAGCAGGAGCAGGAGCAGCAGAGGCAACAGCAGGTACCAGCAGAGCAACAGCCTGTGGCGATAATGTCTCCTCGGCCCTCGGAGGACGTCCCTCAAACCATCACACCCCCCTCGTCCATGGCTCGCGCGGCTGCGGAAGAAGCAGGCCAACTGCCTGCTGCTTTTGCAGGGATCATCCGGGCACAGCTTGAGCTACCTCTGCGTGTAAGACAGCGAGGGGCACAGCAGGCAGCCCCAGTCCAGGGGGGGACCGTGCTGGAGCCCCGGCCGGCCGGCAAGCTCAACACATCCTTTCTGAACCGGGCGCTGGGCGCCAGCCCGCAGCGTACGGCTCCATCTGGCAAGTTGGCTGGCGAGCCACGCAGCGACCCTGTTGTTAGCATCCGCGGGAAGGTGGAGGGTGCTGCCCGCGCGGCGATGAGTGAGCCCTCCTCTGTCACCAGCATGTCATCTGATACCATGGCAGCCCGCCTGCCCACATGCCATTACGCCAGCTCACGGTTCCCCAGGTCCCACCTGCAGCTACTGTGTGCAGTGCCGTGCATCTTGCCGGCGCCTGCGCATACGGCCGATGGCAGCAGCTGCAGCGTGACGGTGCATGTTGTGGCGGTGGTGCGTGAGCCTTGTGCTGAGCCCTTTCAAGGGCTGTGTACATGCGGCGGCTGTGCCTTGGCCACCGACGGCAGCAGCGTGCAGCAGTGTATTGTCACGACGCCCTGCAGCAATGAGGCCCTGCCCATGATCCGTGAACAAGCATCGCCGGCACACACGGCCACGTTCCCACGCCACCACCGCCAGCAGCTGTCTGGCGGCCCGGTCGAGACAGGCTCGCCCTCGCAGCTGGGGTCTGTTGAGCGCACGTCCCACAGGGACCAGGGACCAGGCCCCCACAGCACGTCCGCTCTCACAAACAGCCCGTGGCTGACTGGCATGTGCTGCTGCAACTGCGCCGTATGCCGTGATCGCGCGCTGGCAGAGCTTGGGGAGCACATCACGGCCCGCATGTGGGGATCCTTCCTGCAAGTCAAGCTGCTGGCATCCGGGTACTGTGGGGAGCAGCAGGGGACGAGGCTTTCTCCAGCACGCTCAACGGCCCGAGGTGCAGAGGGAGGCTGCATGGCTGCGTCTGACTGCAGTACAACGCAGGACCAGCCTGCTTGTGGTGGGGGTGGGTCGATGCTGCCACAGCAGCATGCCTGTGCAGCAAGGAGCATGGCGCAGGCGTCCATGCTGCAGCACCTACATGCAGGCAACCGGCCGGTCACTGATGTGGCCAGCACGGCACCAGCAGCTGCCGCCCAGCAGACGTCTTTGGAGTTGCCCACCTGCATCACCCCTCGGCATCCAAAGCTGGACGGGCCTTATGGCACAGATGGCCCACACAGCAGCCTGACAGCATCAAGCATTACTGACAGCTCCTTGGGGGGCATGTCTCGCGGCAAGCCAATGAGAAGCGAGGGTGTAGCGCCGCGCCATGGCAGCCAATACACCGGCTACAACTCGAGCCAGCTGCTGGTTTCGGCGCTGCAGAGCACCACATCGCCCATGCGCACCAGTGGCGGGCTTGGCAACAGCGCGGGGGTCCCGGTCAGCGGCAGCAGGGCCTTTGAGGGCAGCAGCCACCTTCCTCGTGCTACCAGTGACTTGGAACTCCTGGCTAACCTGGAGCAGTGGGCAGAGGTCCAGGAGGCGGACGGACCAGGCACCGGCTGCTTGATTGATGGCAGTAGCAGCAGGAGCAGCAGCCTCGCTAAGGATGAGGTGCCATGCCGAGATTCGCCAGCTGCGCCCCCACCGTGCAGCGCAGCACCCCACCTGCCCGCAGCTGCTGTTGCGCAGCAGCAGGCATGCAGCGGCGAGGGTGCCCCAGCGGCAGGCGCAGGGCCCTGTGATCCTGCACCACCCGAGGCTCCAGCATCTGGAGGCAGCAGCAGCGTTGCAGTGGCAGCACCGCCCGGGCGCCCGCTGTCGCTTGCTTGCTTGCTTCCTGCTGCAGATTGAAGGCATCCAGGTCCCAGGTGTCCTCCAGCTGGAGCTCTTGGTGGGCGGCACACGCGCACCAGCTGGCAATAGCGTGCCTGTTGTTGTACTGCCTGCTGGGCTGAACCTCGAGCTCTGTCGTGCTGAAGCTGCCAGCAGCCTTGCACCCGCCAGCAGGAATGCTGCTGGCGTGCCCCCAACGCCGCCTGCCGCCCTGCTCCAGACACCAATGGTCCCTCACCGCAGCCGCTGGTCCTGGTGGCCGGGTGATCAAGGCGTGGCGACCGGGGACGGCTCGCTGCCGGCACGGGCAGCAGGCGCAGCAGCAGACGCCAGCGGCAGCAGCAGGGCCAGTGCAGACCATGTGGCCAGTGTCGCACACAGCAGTGGCGACACAGATGCGGCGCTGAGTGGGGTGACTGGCCTGCTGCAGGCGGGGGCCGGCTTCCTGGCAGCCCCACTTATCCGGATGGTCAGGGAGTGCTGGGAGGAGCTGCAGCTGGATTTCAGCCAGGATCTGGCCATCTTTCTCCATGAGGTGCGCGGTTTGACTGTAGGCCCTTGTGACAATATCCAAAACCATCGTGGTATATGGTATCACCTGCCTTATCCCATTTGAGAATACCATGGTATCGTACATGAATACATGTCATTTGTGAATCATGCGATGGTTTGTGTTCTGAACAGGGCTCACTGAGCTGCAGTCCGTGCACAGTTGGCTCTGCCGCTTGAAGGCTTTTGTCTGGCCGGTCTGACTGGGGGTGGCCTGTCGGTTGGTCTGACTGTGTGCTGCAGGGCCTTGGCATCTCCCGTTTCCACCACTTCCTCCGCGAGCTAGGGCGCTGGTCTGAGCTCATGCACCATGCACACCAGTTGGCAGGAAATCCGCCAGCACCAGGCAGTGGCGCAGGTGCGGCCGCAATAGCCATGCCGCCGCCGCGGTCATTGACATTGGTGCATGGAGAGGAGCCAGAGCATGTAGAGGCTCATGTAGGTCATGTCCACCTGCTGTCAACACTTTCAGCACAGCTGCTCATGAGCGCGCAGGACCTCGGGGTGCCTGCCCTGGGTGCGCTTGTGCAGCAGGGCATGGTCGCTTTGGAAGCCAGTCATGTGGCCGCCCCTCTGTTGCGCGTGCTGGCATTGTGTCCCAGCATTGGCGGTGAGCGAGTGTCGCGAGCGCTGTGCTGCAATGTCGAAAACTGCTGCGGTGGTGAGCGCTGCTGCGACGTTGCGTTGTTGGTAGGGTGTGGGTGGGTAGTGCTGTGTTTCCAGGCTGCAGTGAGTGCGCCATAGGCTGTTCAGATGGTCCTGCTGCTCGTCTACAGCGAGTAGTGGGAAGGGCCCAACCCACCGGCCGGCCCTATCCAGTGGCTATCAACTGGTCCAGCCTGACCAATTGTATCAATACGAAACAGGGCCTGTGTGCCCCTAAAGAGTTGTGAACAGAACTTCTTCCACTGAGATTTGGAAAGGACTGCAGCGACATGCGCATAGCATCAGTCTGGGCATGCAAGATGTGGCATGATGATTTGAGGGCTGATCCATTAGATGGAGATCTTCAGGGATCTCAATATGGCCATTGCTAAGAAGGCTGACTTAAAAGGTTTGTGGAACAGGACTGCGAGTGCCAAATCATACAATTCAGCAAAATCAATGCAAGCCTCTGTACTGGTCTGCTGCCTGGGTCGAGGCGAAGCTTTAGTCTGGTCATCTTAGTATGCAGCTGATGATGCTTAGGACAGATGAATCCACAAACCTTTGCCAATGTTGTGCTTGGATGTGACACTTCAAATCGCGTTGATGAGATTGTGACATGAAGTGCATGTGGACGTTACCATTGTCATTTCTGCCCACTTTCTGGCTGTACGTAGTTCAAATTCTGTGTGCGCATTGGATGGACAGCAGCAGGTAGACTTACGCACTGCAGCAAGTCCTGCCATGTGTCTCTTAGCAAGCACTACTGTATTTGAAGAAGCTTGTTTAGCTGCATTGGGACGATACAGGATGGCAACCTGCTGCACCAGGCACTGTTGTGGGGCAAGCTGCTGGCATTTGTGGGTGGTCTTGATGTGGTGGTACAGGCCACCTACGTTGAACATTTCTCCCATGGGGAACATTGTGCTACAGTTGTGCCACGGCTCATGGTGTGATGTATGGTGCTGCAAGAACGTGACGTGCTCGTTGTGCTGGGTGTGCCTGTGTTGTGAGGGCCCCTCCAGATTAAGCGAACTGGATTCTCTTAGCCTGTACTGCTGTAGCTCAATTTGCATAATGATTTGCCTAGCTTTGTGTATGCCGAGTCGTGCAACCGAAATCAAACTTTGCATCCTGATACTCGCAGTTGTGCTTCTGCTGGCGGATTCTGTAGTGATAGAGTGGGGAACGTACTGAAACAGCGTACTGTGCTTGCTTGCCTGTCCATGAAGAAGTTGGCTTCCTGGCTGCGGGTAGGATCGTCACTACTGTGACTACTGCACTTGTTATCCTCAGCAGGTACGGCCTGCCCCGGGCCCGGCCCTTCTAAAGTCCTGCAATTTGTCATAAATTGTCACAATGTGTTATGTTCATAAGCCTTCGGCCAACAGTCACGGGCTGCAAGTCCAATCAGCAGCCACGCAATGTATCTGCGCTCCCCTGGGCTCGCCCCTTATCGTCATCCAAGGAACGTTTTGCTGCGCAGCCGCGCACAGGGTGCTCAGCTTGTCAATCTCTGCTGTGGGCAAGTGGGCCGTTCAACTCCCACATCGCCCCTGAATGGAGCGCATGGGCAAGTTTTGCAGGGGGCCTATCACCCCATCGGCACGCGACCCAAGCGACTCCAGCGGTGCTGCTGTGACCGCAAGTACCCGCACCATCAAGTGCAGGCGTTTAAAGAGGGACAAGAATGGCTGTATTAATCGCAGCTGTTGTCGTAGCAAGCTTAAGCAGGGCTGCATCCATCAGATCGAATTCATGTGCAGCCACTCCTTTATGTTCACAGTTGTGAAGCACAACCAACATATTGTCAAGTACCGTACGACCTGCAGGCGCGGGCAGGTGCAGGCCCAGGTACCCATCCACCCAGTTGTTTCAGCCCTGGCACACAGGTCACAGCCCACAGCCAACGCCTCACACAGACAACGCACCTTCGCAGGGAGCGGGCGCCGCCAGCTCCACCCGCATCGTCGGGCACAGGTGCCGCTTGCCGCTGCTGCCGGCGCTGCTGGCACAGCTCCTGCCGGCGCTACTGCTGCTACTGCCACTGCTGTGGCTGTACTGCGCAGCAGCTCCCTTACCAAAGTCAAAAAGTGGCATCCCGTAGCTGTGTATGTTTGCAGCGGGAGCTGTGATGGTGCCAGCTGCAAACACGCTGCTACAGGTGCTGGCTGTCAGCTAGGCTGTGCAGTGCTACACGGTGCTTGCCTTGTTGCAGCATATGTGCTACAGCTACTGTACCAGTGTGCTATACAATGAGCTCACAGCTTATTGATCTGCGCCAGCTCCGCCTCGGCCGCCAGCTGGGCCTGAGGACCATCACCTGGTGTGAACAGCGTGGCCTGACCCTGGTCCACCACCACCGTGACCTGCCCACTCTCAGCTTCCATATCATGCTCATAGTAGCACACCTATCATGAATTCATGATGTGCTTGGGAAAGCTTGTCTAGAAAAAGACCCGAGCGAGGTCGTGGGGTCGAAGATGCCTTGACATGTTATTCGAAATGCCCTCAAGATTTATTTTCCCCCTACTGCTGGCATTGATAGCTATCCCAGTGGCCCTGGGTCAAGTGAATGTGACAGTTGATCCTTGCCCCGACGCGACATGGACGGATGCCGTGTTTCTCAAAGACCCGAAGAAACCTGAGTATTTCAAAGACATTACGGTGAGTGCCGAAGCTGGGACGCGCTTTGTGTCCCACACACATTTGCTGCTTCTGCATACAGCTGCGAGTATGTTGAAGCCGAACTTGCTTTAGGCAAGTTGCTTAAGCCGATGCCTCGTGATGCAGGTTCCATGCAAGCATGCAAGCATGGCACTGAGACCATGCAAGCCACACCAAACAGCGCTGGCCGTGTGTGTCCCCTGACTTCCCTGCAGCACTGGAAGGGCTCACAGATCCGCAGCTACGTCCAGGACGATGTGCTTTGGGAGATTTCCCCCAGTCTTGCTTTCTTTATCATGGCCATCCTCTCGCTCCTCATCTTCATCTTGTGGCGCACCATCCGTGCGTGTTGCCTGTGCTGCTGCTGCGCAGCCGCATGCGCTGCAAAGAAACAGGTGCGTACGTGCCTGCCAGCTGCTTCTGGGCCATAAAGCATCGGGAGAGCGTGCCCTGCCTGATACTGCACAAATGTCTCACAAATGTGTCGAGTTCTTGCAAGATCCTGCAAGCCATTGAACCTGCTAATATCCTGGAGGCCCGGCCCATAGCGTGTTAGGCCCACCAGGAACGGTACCAACTTGCATGTACAGCGGTTCGTCCACATGCACATGTCCGGCTTTGGCTTGGCAAATGTTCCATGCTGTGGGGTATGTTGCCTACACAGGACGCTGACGTTCGCATAATCCTCAAGGGCTGGGGCATGTGGGTCATCAAGGGCAGCATGCTCGTTCTGTCCATCGTTGCCATCTGCCTGGCTATCTACGGCATGGCAAAGACTGACCGCGAGGTGCGTGGTTCGATTCCTGCTGTACACGATAAGAAGAACAGACTGTGATACACCAGACGTCGCGGTTGTTGCCGTTGCTGTCATGTATTCCAGTGCGAAACAATTTCTTTATATTCGTTAGGGCACTGGGCTGGGTGTTGGTGCTATTTCACAAATGTATAGATAAGCATAATGCGTACCCTGGCATGTTCAATGCTCGGCGGCTAAATCAGGAA
The DNA here is from genome assembly GCA_001662365.1 of Chlamydomonas applanata. Taxonomy (NCBI): domain Eukaryota; kingdom Viridiplantae; phylum Chlorophyta; class Chlorophyceae; order Chlamydomonadales; family Chlamydomonadaceae; genus Chlamydomonas; species Chlamydomonas applanata. The sequence goes on along the minus strand of BDCZ01000204.1, from coordinate 68,595 downwards.
GCCTGGCACCTGTAAGGAATGCAGTTACTCATTTTGTGTGTTTCCATTTGTGTGCAGATCGTGAAGGAGGGGTGGGAGGCCTTGGACTTTGCAGGTAAGGGGTTGCGGATGGAGATTGATGAGGTCAAACTCCACCCATGCCTCCACCTGGCTTGGCACCTGCCCTTCGGCTTGCACGGTTGCCAGCATGCACCTCTTGGCCCGTCCGCTGGGGATGTTGGTGTGACACTGTGCGACAACGTCGGCCTGTGTCGGGCTCAATCCTCCCATCTGCCTCTTACACCCAGCCCCCCACGCTCACAGCCCGTCCACGTACCCATCCACCTACATGCTGCTGACTGCCGCCTGTGTGTGACTGCCTTGTTTGACTGTTTGACCACCGCCTTCTGCCTGCCATTGCCTCAATGCATGCAGCCGACTACGTACGCCGTGTGGCCGACCACGCCGATGACTTGTTCAACAATGCGAGCGCGGTCGTGCCTGTGCTGACTGATTTTCGAACTGCTGTGGAGACGGATGTGGCGCCGGTCTACTTCCGCCCCGCGCTCACGGTGAGCCGTACTGCACCGTACAGCAGTGTATTGCAGCTGACTGCACCGTACTGCTCACTGTGAACCTTGCAACACTTTGCCTGCCTGAGGTGCTGCCCCAGCTGCGTCCCGTTGGGTGTGCCAGTGGGGTCTGCGTTCAATAATGGCTGCCTTGCTGAATTGCTGCTGCAACCTCCGTCCTGCAACCTCTGTCCCAGCTCAGTGAGAACATCAGCCAACTATTAAACATGCCGCCCCGAGTCCCCCCTCCACCCCTTCACCTTCCCTCTTGGCTCCTCCTGCGCTGCTGCGATTACAGAGCGTGCAGGCATTCCTGGACGCGCCCGCCACGCAGCCTGTTGCGCTGAAGGCAGCACTGGCTGCTGCAAATGGCAACTTGGCCTTGCTTCGCACCCAGGCACCCGACTGGAGCTCGTACCTCACCACGTTGCAGGTACGGTACCGCACAGCGCGTGCAGTGCAACACAGTGGTGCATTACAACACGCAAAAGTAAAGTACAGCACCTTGTATAGGGCAATACATTGAATTATGGTGATGCACACAGCAGTGAACGAAATACAACGGCAGAACATGAAGGAAAGACGATGGCAGGGCAGAACCAGCACCACTGTACTGACAGCCTCCAAGCTGCTGCTTAGCATGAGCGTCCAGCAAATTGATAGCAGTGCCGTCCAGCACGTCACTGAACCATCGCTGCTCGCCACTCCCACCTCTGAAGCCTGAACCTCCCCAACTCCTCAACAACCACCTGAACACACAGGCCCAGGTGCCCAATCTTGACACGGCCGTCGCATCCATCTCTGCAAGCGCCGCGCTCTTCACCACAATCACTACGGGCACCAACGCATTGCAGATTGCGTGCGCAAACTTACCAGTCGCCAACCCAGGGTGAGTGAGGCATTCAGTGCCGCCTTGATGTCTGCTCGTCCCACACCTGCCATCCTTGGCGCTCGTCAGCCATGCACATAGCAGGCTGCATGACAGCAGTACAGGCTACGTGCTTGGCAGCTCAACCCGTACTTCCGACGGCTTGCCTGCGCTGTGCGGTATGCGCCCACCACTGTGCACCCCATTTTGGTCTTGTGGATATATTGTTTAACAACAACCAACTAGGTCGGCATGGACCATTCCATGGCTCAGGCCCCCTCACACAAACAACTGCACGCAGCTTTACATGAGCTCTACAGCTCAGAAACGAATGAGCCAGTACCAGAGCCGTTCCCAACTGTTTACGGCCAGTTGCTGGCATAACGCCCAAGTGGCCTTGTTCACTTTACAATCACACTGCCATCGGCACGCATGCAGCCCGAGTGATGCAACCATCGTGGCACTGGGCGATGCACTCACTGCGACTGCAACAACCATCGCCACCTGGGTCTCCTCCCTCGGGACCGTGGCCTCTTCCCTGGACCAATTCGACACCCAGCGAGGCATCGCCACCAGCACCTATGGGGCGGCGGCTGCGTCCCTGACCAGCCTCCGCGCCACTGTGGCCTCAGCAGGTGGAGCCACAGGCACACTGGCGGTCGCCGCAGGCAAGCTGTTGGGCTACTCTGTGGCGCGCTCGCTGTCGGCAGCCAACACGACGTGGGTGCTCGACCAGCTTGTCACCATCAACATCACTTGTGAGTAAGCACGACAGCGGCAGTGCAGGTCTGTCAATGCATGTCAGATGTGATTGCACACAACCGTAGCAGTGCAGGCTTGTCAACGAATGCCAGGTGCTGGTTCTGGAATGTGGCCCGGAGTCCATGACTTGCGTGTGCGTGCCTGCGCAAGCATGGCACCTGTATCCTTGCATGGGTCTGACCCGGCAATGGGCCACTGATATGCTCCCTGGTGTCCTGCAGTTGTTCAGCTGGACAACGCGACCAACGCAGCGTACAGGAGCATGGTTGCAGCTGATGCGGCCATCTCCACCTTCATGTCCATCAGCCCCAGCCCCAGCGCCATGTCCACCAAGCTGACTGCAGTGCAGGTGAGGGCATAGCTTCCCACGCTGAGCCCCCTTTGCCCCTGGCCTTGCTGAGCTGAGGCTGGCCCTGGAGCTTTCGTCCTCTTGTCGTGCAGCCTGCTGCTTCCATTCTCAGCCAGCCGCCTCCATACAGCCTCATACCATCACGCCCCTGCAGCCGGCCCATTGGCATGTATGGTGCATGTGCTCATGAGCGTCGCTCTGCCGCCTGCATGGCGCATTGGCGCTGCACCGGCCAACCGCCAACCACCATCCACCTATGACGACCATTCAGCATGCAGCCGGCATTCATGCTCACAGCTGTTCTGCTCCTAGCCTGCTGCTTCACAACACACATGGGAAAACTTACCATTGGCGGTACACGTTACATGGAATGATGCCACGTGATGTGCTGCGCAGACCGCGGCTGCGCTGCCTACCGATGCTGCCACGCTTAACACGGAACTTTCCACAATCTCAGCTCAGCTGGGGGCAGCCCCTGCTGCCGCGGCCTTCAAGACCTTTGTCACCACCTTGAGGTGTGTGTATTATGGGGCTCGGCTTGGTATGTAAGCTCAGGGAACAGGCAGTTGTGGTATCTCAGGGAGGGGCCGGGGACATGGGTGGTTGGGTGGTGGTGGGCGGGGACGTGGGTAGCGGTGCGCGCGGGCAACAGGGGGGTTGCACAAGCTACATACATGGCAGCCATTGACGTGGCCCACCTGCAGCTGGCAAATGCACATGTGCAGCGGACTATCGCATCATGGCTATGCATCACACATTGACAGTGCTGTCCGTTGCCTGTTGCATCGTGCCCATCGTGAGCAGGGCGGCGCTCATCATGCTCCAAACGCCCTTGGCTCAGACCAAGACAGACTATGACACGTACATTGCCTCGCCCACCAACGCACAATATGCCATGCTGTTGGCCAACACGCCGGCCACACAGACGGCGGCAGGCACTGCAAAGGCTGCTACCATTCAGGGCGCGGCAGCCAGCGACATCGCCGCAATCCAATCAGCGGCTGTGGTAATTGATGCGCTGGCACCTGCAGGCCGACTCTCTACGGAGGTGAGGGGGTGGGAGAGCATTGATGGGCCTGCAGCAACATGCGCGGCTGATGCTGGATCTGGAGTGGTGGTACATAGCACCTCACAGGGGAGAGGTGACTGTGCAGGCCTGAGTCTATACCCTGGCTCAACCCTCTACCATTTAGACCTCCAGACATTTTTTCTGGTTGGGCTACGAATGAACTGACTACGAGAGGTCGCGTCATGCACTCCGACAGCTGTCATCCTTCCATTTGATGAGCACGTGGGCGTGCACGTGCTGTGCCCTACAGGTGGCAGCCGCAAATGGCATTACCACTGCCATTAGCAACAACATGCCAGCTACGGATCTGAATGTGTACGTCACTGCCGCTGATACCCTGGTCACCAAGTATGCGAGCTTCCCTGCGAAGGCATCTGATGTGAGTGGCTGGTTCAACCACTCCTCCTACTGTTGCTGCTGTTGCTGGCGAGCTGATATGACTTGTTCGCAGCAGTAGTGTACGTGCGGCATGACAGCAGCACCAGCTGCAGTACGACTCATTCTGATTCTGATGCCGGCCATACACCCAGCGGCTCGCTTGACGTTGTCCCACCCCACCCTACGACGCCACTGCCGCCGCTTAACGCTTGCATGCTGCTCTGCTCATAGCAGCAGAGCGTTATCGTCACCGAGCTCCCGGCCCTGGTCCCTGCCAGACCTTGACCCCTTTGCCACACTGAACAACCATGCGTGCAGCTGTTGGCGCCCGCCGACACGGCTCTGGCCACGATTGAGGATGCATATGTGGGTGCAGGCCAGGCGGCTGCTGAGGCGAACACGACCGTGCAGGATATGCGGAGTGTGAGCGACGATCTGCGGAAGGATGTGGTCGGCCGCATCGATGACATCCGGGACGACTTGTGAGTCAGGCAGGGAGGGGAGGTGGGGGATGAACACGGCAACTAATGATCAGTGGCGAGAAGACCACACGCACGTTGACAGTTTACTGCATAGTGCACAAGCTATCTGGTTACTTGCCTTGTGCAGCAGCATAACGTGGCTTTGAATTATAAGCAGTGACCAGTGCTGCCACAGGCCGTGCCGCACTCGCCCCTTTTCTCTTTGGCAAGTGGTGAAGTGAGAGATGGATCAAAGACGTACTGCCCCTGAGATGCCATGTGCCTGTACTGCTGTACCGCATGCAGCTACGGCAAAAGCACTGATGCTGGCGAGATCCGGTACAAGGTACAGCTGGCACTGTACGGCATCTCCATCCTCATAGTACTGCTGATCATCGTGGTCTCGGTCATCAACTGCCCCTGCGGCATCGCCTTTGTAAGTCAAACATGCCATGTGTGACCCGCAGCTGCGGCTGTGGCCGTGCGCCAGTGGTGCCATTTTTACATTCGTGCCATGCTGTGCCGTGCTGAGCCATGCTGTGTCATACTTTGCAACGCTCTCCTAACCTCTATTGCTGTTCAAAGATGCATGTACTCATAGTGATCAGCTCGTGTACCTGAAAAGCTGCACGACTTGTGACGTTTGGCATACTGTGCACGTACTGCGTCATGCTGTACCGCAGATGCTGCTGGTGCTGTACATCTGGATCGTGCTGTACTTTCTGTTAGCCATCGTGGCCGCGGTCGTCCTTTCGGTTGCCAATGACGGTTGCCCTGCTGTGGAGACGGTTGTCATCGAGAACCTCGACACAAAGATGCAGCCGGTGGCGCGCTACGTGTTCTTCGACGTTGGAGGCGACGTGCGCACGGTGCTCAATGACACGGGTGTTGTGGACGTGTCTGTGGTGGAGTCTCAGATCCAGCTGGCACAGACACAGGTCACTGAAGCCATCACGGCGGCATACACGCCGATTGGGGACCTTTCAGTACTGCTGACCCGCATCAATGATACAGCCAACGCGACGCAGGCAGCTCTGGATGGTCTCATTAACATGGCCACCTATGCAGAGCTGCATCCGGTGTACGTCAAAGCAAAGGGCTTCATCTGCTGTACTGCCGCGGATGAGGTTGCGGTCATGTGGAACGCACTCACGTTTTGTGGCTGGCTGCTCATGGTGCTCGGCTGGTTCGGCAACGCGCTGCTGGGCCGGCTCGACAAGCTGCCTGCTTCAGGCTGCTGCTGCGCGTGTGCGTGCCTTACAGCCGCGGCAGCAGACCGTGTAGCCCCTGCGGATGGGGAGGGTGGAAAGATTGAGGGGTGGGCGGATGCTGGCAAGCCCCCCCGTGTGCCAGATGAAGCCCCACGACCACCCCCTCAGCAGCAGATGGGCGTTTACAATGACCCGTACGGTGGTGGTACAACTGTACCGCCTGTGATGGTGGACCCGTACGGCAACCCTGTACATCAGCAGGTAGTGGTTGCGGTACAGCCAGGCGATGCACCAGCTGCATACTACCCTGCGGTACCAGTGGCAGGGTATGGCCCCCAGCAGGTGTGACCGTGTGAGGCTGTATTGCCCTTGCTGCTGTAGTGCCCTTTGCTGCCCAATCAATACCATGACCCTGTGTGGTCGGCGCTGAATTGGTGTCCGTGTCCCTGCTCAGTGCAGCACTGTCCAAATGAATGCAATTTTTTGGAGAGCTTGGGCCATGCGGTACTGTGATTTGAGGGGGTCTGGCTGCAGGACGGCAGCACAACTGATCTGAGATCTTGTGCTTTATGCTCCGAGATGGTGCCATGAATGTGTGTGCATGTGCGCCTCTTGGCTCTGATTCGCAACTGGCTGTACTCTCAGCCAATCTTGCTATTTGTGCGTGTTTGGCAACTATGTTCACACTTGTTCGCTGGGGCAAGCTGGGCACCTTGATGTTGTCAAGTAGCACGTGTATATGTGCTGCTACAACCAGTGATTCATTTCCTGATTCATGCCCAGCAGGGAATATGCAGCTGTAGGCAGCATGTCCTGCTTCTGGCTCCTAACTTTTGAGCAGACTCTTGGTATCAGTTCATCGCCCGTGTTGGCGCCTATCTCATTGTTACTTGATCCCATACTACGAGAGTATTCATTGGGCGCCTCCATCACGCTATGTATTCTGAACCTCGCCATTCTTTGTTCAGGCACTGCTGTGAACCTTTGGGGTGCTGCCATACAAATCAAGTGGCCCTGGTGTGGCCCTGCATGTTGTGGAGGAGATTCTACAGATACCTACAAGCTGCCGGTCCAGACGCATTTGTAACAATCAAAGACAAAAGGGTGCACGCACCTGGAAGTGCACGGCAGTTACCAGTGGCACGTAAGTATGCAGATGCATGCAGCTGTCGTCCAGCCGGCACATGACTGCATACCAAGCGCACCGCTGCACCAAGGCCCATCATGTTGGGGATCGGGGTACGTAGATGCTGCTGAGTGCTGCTGAGCAGTGACGTGTGGATGTCTGCATATCTGCAAGCTGCATCAAGTGAAGTGGAGCGGATGGTGTTGCTCCTGGATCCTGATCACCAGCACGGTAGCAGCGTGCATACTGTAGTACTTGCATCAAACCAACCGGAGCCCGTTGCCCGCGCGACTGCCAACCGACCATCACCAACCACCCCCGGCAAGCATGTTTTTGCTTCCGACTTAAGCACGGCAGTAGCATTTACCTATACTCAGCAACAATGCCCATGGAATGGGCTCCAGATATTAGACGACCCAAAAGGAAAGCGGCCTAAATCCATGATATGAAGTTATCGAACACAGCTTATAGAAACACTGAAACTCCATGAACTTGGCCGTCAGGCCCGGTCCTGTTCCATCCTTCGACCATGCCAACTTCATAATTTCGGACATTGAAGAGCATTGAATATGGAATCAGTGCTCGCGGCACATTTCCCGGAGCTCTACGCAGCTTCGGGGACGGACGATGTGGCAGACCCATCAGCACAGCAACCGCTGGAAGCAGGAGCAGCTCCAACTGATGCACCTGCAGCCTCGCAGCCAGGTCCAGACGAGGGAGCCCCAGCGAGTCAACATGACCCGTATTCAGAGAAGATAGAACACATTACCGGGAGGGTGAGCTTCGGGGCTACTCAGGCCATATGCTTTGCATACTAATGCAGGATGCATGCATGCTCAAAGACCATGCATGTTGCATGGCAAGTATGCATGCCATCCTGCTGGTTGGGTCTGAGGATGGCTCATATCGAGTTCCGCATAGCATGCGTGCATGCTGCGCGGCTGCACACTCATTGACCATGCACCCTGGCTGCTGCTGAGCATATGCGTGCTTGCGGGCTGGCATGCTGCGCGCAGTTCCAGACTAAGCGCACAGGGGCCGATGAGTTAGAGGCATACCTTCATGAGGCGGAGGCACGCGCCAAGGAAGCAGAGGCGCGTGCACTTGCACAGGCTGATGCAGGTGCGCGGACAAATCATGGGATGCGTTCAGCAAACATTGAGTGCCAGAACGGACCGAGTAGCTGGCTGAACAGACTAGCTGGGCTGAACTAACTGGCTGGCTGACCAGCCAGCTGGCTGGCTGATTGGGACGCTGGAAGGCCTGATTGATGCCGTGGTGGTCAGCTTGTATGGTGCCACTTACCGTACGGGCTTTGGGGTTGTGCCGTTGTGGGTCTCCAGTGCACCGGGCTCTAGTCTAGCGCAGTATCATCATCATTACACAGCTTTGCGCAAGCTGGCCTTGCGGTGCTGCAGCGCAGTATAATGACAGAGCCTAGGCGAGGTGCACGGGCCACGGCTGCATGCATGCTGCAGCTGCTGCTGACAGCAGCACGCACGCAGGCCTTGCGCATGGCCACAGGCCAGCTCAGTAACCACCTAATAACAATAACACGAATGATATTAGTAACCACCTGCTGCGTTCAATACCAGGCAGCACACAAGGGTGGCAGTGTGCCTTGCTGAGTTCCAGACGGGAGCCTGAACGCAGCTGCCCCGGCACGCCCCCAACCTGATTCCCATGCAGAGTTCACCGCTGCATGGCGCACCACGGGGCTGCCCATGCGGCCCTCTCACCTTGCCCTGGACGCTGGCAAGCTGGCTAGTGGTGGGCTGGTCAACCCAAAGGCCATCATGGGACAGTACCAGGCACTGCGCTCACAGGTGGTTAGGCAAACCATGGTGGTTGGTGGTTGGTGGGCGCGGGGTTTTGGGTGATGGGAGGTTGGGGGCTTGGGGTTGGCAAGGCCGGTTGGCAAATAACTGACCTGAACTGACAGCCACCCGAACGCCGTGTTACCGTATCATCATTTGCCCCCGCTTTTCTCCCGCAGGAGGTGCTCAACCCACCACGCACGTATGAGTACAACGACACGTCCATCGCCCCAAACTACCTCGCGACCACCGCCAACATGAAGGTGGGAGGACTGTGAACCTGTGTGTGAACTGTGTGTGAACCTGTGTGTGAACTGTGTGTGAACCTGTGCGTGCTCGCGGCAGCTGCTGTCCGCTGACCGCTCTGTGCCCCAGCTGCAAGCCACTACGAAGCCCTCGCAACCCCAGGCTGGGCCCTTCGCCCTTCATCCCTCCACACATTCTTCACCCCTCCGCCGCGTTGCAGTCCCGCAAGGCCACCGTACTGCCTGATGACAAGATGGCACGTGTGACGCGCGCGTACCTCAAAGAGCGCGTGTGGCCGCACCTCAGCCAGGAGGAGGTGAGGCGGTTTCCAACGGACGGTTTCCAAAAGGCGGTTTTCATGGGGCAGTTTCCAATGGGCGGTTTCCAGGATGCAGCTATGAGCGGGGGGAGGCTGAGGCTGCTATAGTTCATGTGTTGCACAGTCCATGATAACTTGGTATGTCTGATGGAGCAGGAGGAGGGGTGGCATTAGTCCACATGCGGACTGTTGCATCACCCCCCACTCCCCACCACCCCGACCCCCGGGACCGCCACCATCACCACCCCTGTCACCCCAAGGGCCCTGTCGGCACCTAAGCAACCTGTGAACGAAGCGCCCTGAATGCCTGAATGACTGCAATCCTTGATCCCCATCCCTGATCCCACCCCCCGCCCCCGGCCCCCGCCCCAGGTCGCTGCGCACATCGCGGAAAGCGAGGAGCGGCGGCGCGTGCAAGACCTGCGCATGCCGCCCTCCCAGTACGACCTGGAGAAGAAGATCATCGCCGGCATGCACCACAAGCTGTCGTTCCTCCGAAACCCGCGCTATCCGCTGCCGCCCGCCGTCAGGGCCCTGAAGGACCAGTACCAGCCTGCGCCGATGTGGGGCGTGGGGGCCCCGGGGGACGGGGGGACGGGCTGGGGCGAGGAGACGGGGGGCAGCCCCAAGCCCAAGCCCAAGCCCCCAATCAAGAGCGACATGACCGCGCGGCCAGAGAATGTGTTTGTGGCGGAGCCGGGGGAGGTGAGTGGAGGGGCGTGCTTTTGGGGCGGAGGGGGGAAGGAGGGGGGTGGATTGGGTGGGGCCCAAAGGGGTGTGGATTGGGTGGTGCATGGAGGGGCGTGGATTGGGGGCAGAGGTTATGTGGAATGGGGGCAGAGGGGACTATACTGGAGGCCGGAGGGAAGGGGGGCCTGGGGGCACGGCAATGCAGTGAGATGGGCGAACTGCCACAGCTGAAATGCAAGCTGGGGCATGACATGTTTGTGCGGGCAAACCTGGGGGGTTGGGGTAGTGGGTGGGGGTGGGGGTGCAAGGAGAGGTGACATGGCTAGAGACCCGGTCCTGTCCGGCCCTTTCAAAGTGACCATACTGTACCGCACACGACCGGCTTGTACTCCAGTTGAGCTCATTGTACTGCGCATGGCATCACCATACTGCTGTACTGCTGTACCGCGCAGGTCGTGTTTACGGAGTACGAGGTGGGCGCGGTGTACACGCGGGCGGTACGGATCCGCAACGTGACAGCCGTGACGCGGGGGCTACGCGTACTGCCTCCCGCGTCGCAGTACTTCCACATGTCCATGCCGCGGTTCCCAACTGATTCTGGTGCAGTTGCGCCAGGCATGGCTGCTGAGGTGTACATCCGATTCACGCCCGACTCCCTGGCGGACTATGATGATGTGTTTGTGGTGGACACGGCCTCCTCACGGTTCAGGTGCGGCGTTACACTTTTTCTGTACTGCCATTCTGTTCTGTGTTTTGCTGAGCTTGTACTGCCATCCTGTTGGAAGTTGGGTGTGATGCTTTCCTTTCGTGCGGCAGCGTGCGTCCGCCAACTTCCATTGGTTGTAGATTGTGCGGCCGCGTCAGGAACCCACCTGCTGGCGCTGCTCCCACAGCAACCAACACACAACATGTCCCATGCCCCATGCCGCCCACACCCCACGGCCCCATGCGGCCCCCGCCCCGAGCACCGCCCTGCCCCGCCTCCCGCTCCTTCATCCATGCAGCGTGTCACTAAAGGCGCGCCGGCCGCCCCCCATGCTCACACTGCCCAACGAGCTCCACATGGGCGAGGTGGTTTGTGGTAACCGCCAAGTCCGCCAGTTCAGGTTCCACAACCTGGGTGGTCAGGGTCGGTTCCGGGTCATTCCGGCTGCTCTGTGGCCAGCCCTATATGGTGGTGCCCCACGCGACTTGGCCACGGTCGGGCCGTTCCAGGTGTGATTGGGTGGGGGTGTGAACGTGTGATGCTCCAGGTGTGAATGAGCGTGACTGAGTGTGGGTATGGTGTGTGAGTAGGGTTTGCATGCTGGGTGGGGCCCCAAGCGGGAACCCTATGGGTCTGCAGCTCTGGGGGCCAGCTGGGGTGCAAGCACGGCTCTGTGTGGGGAGGCAGTTTTCTGGGCCCCCTCTAAGTGTGCCTCCTTCCACTTCAGGAGTGGCTCATTTAGCCCACCCCTTTGCCTTGCTCCACTTAGCCCACCTCTTGCCTTCCCCACACAGCCAAGCCCTTGCCTTGACTTGTTCTGCCTTGCCCTACCTCCCCTTCTCATCTCGTTGCACAGGTATGGCCCTTGTTCTTCGACCTCTCTCCAGGCGCTGAGGCAGTGCTGAGCGTCGGGTATGAGCCGCATGACATGGGCGTGCATGAGGAGGGGCTGGTGGTTGTGTGTGACAACTGCCAAGTCAAGTCGTTCACACTTCGGGGCCTTGCGTCAGACGTGGACGTACAGCTGGAAAGTGTGGACGGCCAGAACGCGGCTGGCGGTGCAGCCGCGGTTAAGCGGGTTTCTGGCGCGGGCATGGGCCCTGCCGCGGTGGTCACTCGTGACGGGGTGGATATTGCAGCACAGGACGTACCGCCTGCCGCTGCGATGCTTGACGCCCCCTTGTGGTTCGGTGGGGTGGTGCCGGGTGCGCAGTTCACTCGCCGGGTAGCTGTACGAAACACCACCACGCTCCCCTTCCCCTTCAAGTGGTTCTGGACCAGCGTGCCCCAGACGCGCGCGCCCAAGCCAGACAACATGCCCTTCGGGGTTGACTTGGAAGAGCTATTGGAGGATGGTACACCGGGCAGCGAGCACGACACTGGCGCACGCGTGGCCGGCAGGATGGAGTTTGCAGGGGGCAGCAGCATGGCGGCCGCCAGCGCGGGCGCCATGCGGGGGCTGGGGCTCGGCAGTACGGGCAGTACGGAGGAGCGGGACGATGTGTGCGGTACAGCCCCCCTGACTGACGTAGTGCTCGCGGCGGCGTCCCAGGAGCAGCAGCCGTACGGGCTGCCAGCACAGCCCAAGGGCCATGTAGATCTAGTGGCTCTCGGCATGGAGTCAGACATGGGCTTTGAGGTCACGCCTGCAGAAGGTGTACTGCAGCCAGGGGAGGTGGCAGAGTTCGCGATCACTTTCCTACCCCAGGTCATCAAGCGCTACGTGCGCTGGGCGCAGCTGAAGGTGGACAAGGGTCTGCCGGGCCATGGTGTGACATGCTGTGACGTGGGGGTACTGGAGGTTGGGATGGAGGGGGTAGGGGCCCCATTGGAGCTGCAGCTGGCACCCAGGCATGTTGTAGTGCCTGGGGCACTGCACCCCGGGGCGGTGTACAGCCGCTCTGTCACGCTCACCAACCCCAGCCGCGCGCCCGCGGACTTCAGCTTCGAAGGTGGGTTGGGCCCTGCCGTTGAAGTCTCTCTCTCTCTCTCTTTCTCTCTCAGGGTTGCAGGCAATGTGCTTTTTGGAGGCGGAGGCCGGGAGGGTGACGGGCGTGTTGGGTTTGGGTTTTGGGTTGGGTTCTGTGTGGGTTCAGGCTTGCGGCGCGGCTGAATTGAAAATCCGTTCAATTCAGGAAATGGACGCCTTCCTGAAATTTAGCATGAAATGCTAAGCTTTCTTCAAAAAAAAGCTCAAGCGCCACAGTTGGCAAGAGTAGGCTTTGGGTGCGCAGCTGCCTTGGGCCACGGAGTTGTAATGTTGGTTGTGGTCCTCCCTGCTGTGCCCTCACGGCAATTCACCCACTGCTCTCCACCAAATCTTGATCACGCCTGTCCCAATCGCTGACCCCTTGCTGCTCGCCATCACCCATGCCGTCACAGGCAGTGATGTACTGCTTTTTGTGGAGCCGCCCGCTGGGATCGTACCGCCCATGGGCACTATGCAGCTCACAGTCACACTCCGGGCTGATGAGCAGGTAGGCAAGCTGGAGCGGCTGCTGCAGTGCCGGGTCACTCACGGCCCCGCACTGCCATTGGCGGTGGTCGCAAAAGTGGAGGCACCGCGTGTTGAACTGGTGACCCCCCGGGTCGACTTTGGCCTTGTACGGCTTGCCGGTACAGCGGTACGCACGCTGCGGCTGCGCAACACGAGCAACACGTGCAATTGCTCCTGGAGTGTGGAGGAAGTAGAGGACCTACCCATGCCCGGGCAAGCTCCTGGGACTACTCCAGCCCCTGCCCTCACCCCAAGGCCCCAGACGCAGCAAGCACCCGTGCAGCTCGCGCTCGCGTCGCCAGTGCAGCCAGTAGCTGCACACGGCTCGGTGGACAGTGCTCCTCGTGCGCGCGTCACGATCGCGGGCGCCGGGGAATCAGCTGAACAAGCGACTTTGATCGCCCAAGCATCTAGGACTGACCGCCAGCGATCGCTGTCCCGCTCGTTGTCGCGTTCGCTGTCCCGCCCCCTCTCACGCGCACGCGTTGCCAGTGCAGAAGCTGGCCTGGGCGCAGCTGGCGAGATGCAGGTCGCTGAAAAGACACACTGCACATTCTGGCCACCGTGTGGCACCCTTGGGCCTGGGGAGGAGGTGGAGGTGGAGGTCACGTGCTACGCGCTGTCCGGCGGCGCACACAGGTGGGGTGCGCAGTGATTTGACACAGTTTTGGTAGATAAGCACGGCCTAGGGTTTGTTGGCTTTCCGGATCTGGGCAACCAGAAATCCTGTAACAAGTCAAGGTAGGTAAGTACCTGCTTTTGTATACCGGCTTAGGCGACCTGCCGAGGTGATACGGTATAACAGAATGCCGGCGGCAGTGTTCCTGTGTCCGCCTACACTCAATGCTGCATGGCCGGCCTGAGCCCATCAACCATGAACCTTGAATCCTGGCGCCTTCTAGCCCTGAGCCTTCCAGCATGGAGCTTTCCAACCCTGATCCCTGAGCCCTGGTGTATCCCTTCACCCCTGGTATATAGCCCTGGTATATAGCCCTGGTACTCAGCCCATCACCCCACCCCAACCCCATCCCCATCCCCATCCCCCACCCTATCCCAACCCAACCGCAACCCCAGGTCCGTGGTACAGGTGGTGTCCGGCCAGGAGGCCCACATCGCCTGCTGCGAAGCCTTTGCCGCCGTTGTCACCCCCACCGTGGCCATCTCCCGGCCCAAGGTCGACCTGGGAGCCACCTTCGTGGGTGTCATGTGCCGCTGCTCCCTCTCCCTACGCAACCTGTCGCTGCTCCCGGTGGACTTTCGGTGGAGTCCTGAGGCCCCCCCTGGGGATGACCTGCCCGGGCTGGGACCGGATGGGGCCCCAGGGCCTCGGGCTGAAGTCAAGATCCGGCCGGATGTCGGCACGCTCGAGCCGGGTGCGTTGCGTTGCCTATTCAGGCGTCGTTGCTGACTGGGGCGCCATTGGCTTGTTGGCTTGAAGGCTCAGCCGCGGGTTTTGGAGCGGAGCCTGTGGCCTGCCCCATGTGTGCACCTCTGTTCCGTGCTTTATGTGGTGTTCAAGAGCACTGTTCATGTTGCGCTTTTGAAGGTGTGCGTTGTGACTCGGCGACGCAGCCTGTTGGCGAGCTCAAACCCTGTGACAACTATTGGGATGCCATTGCAGGGGAGGAGGTGGAGATTCAAGTCAGGTTCACACCCCATGTCGCAGGACCCATCACAGTCTTTGGAGTATGTGACATGGAAGGCGCGCCCCTGCCAGCCGCATTTGCCATGACGTGTACTGCCCGTGACCTGGATGTTCACTATGAACTTCTTACACCTGAGCAATACAACGCATGGGCGACGGCGCAGTCAGACCCGCGCGTACGGCGACGGCGGGACGACGTTGACAACTTTCAGGGCATGTGTGAGTTGCTGGCATGGAAGCTGACTTGCTGTTGGAAACGGACCTGCTGGAACTGACCTGCTGGAAATTCTCCCCTTCCTATGACTTTCATGTGACCTTGTCGTGACCTCTCTGTGACTTTCACATGACCGCAGCCAACCTGCCCCCGGAGGTGCTTGCCAAATTAGGCCCCAACAGCAAGCTCGCTGCCAAGCCAGCAGGCGGGGAGCAGGGCGGCCCACTGCGGCAGCGCCACCACGTTGCCAATTTTGGAGAGGCGGTGCCTCTTGGGGACACGCGGCACATGTGAGTGGGGGTGGTGGGAGCCTGATGAACTGCAGGTGGGAAGGTCAGGGCGCTGCTCGGGTTGCTGCCGGTATGTTATATGTCACACGGCGTGAATGGTCTTGTTTTGGAGAATGGGACCACGTGCGTTGCAACTCCGGCACGGCATGTGTTCCGCAACCCCAATGAGTGATCTGCATGACCAATGCCCCTTTCACCTCCCGTCCCGCCAGAAAGAATGACATGACGTGAGGCTCCTTTGTACCATAGCGCACCCACAGCATGTAGACCATGCACCATGTACCCAAAAGCAAGCACGTGACCTCAAAAATTGGCAACGTAAACTCTAAAACCCTAAACCCTAAACCCTAACCTGGAAACTTGAAGCCACCACGCTCCAAAACCCAGCGAAGTGACCCAAGGCCTTTCACCCCCTTTTACCTATCGCGCTTTATCTCACCTTATCAGACCTGTATTTCATCTTCATCCCATCTTTGTGCCCAGGTATCTTGTGGTCACCAACCTCACGGCCATCCAGTCATCCTTGCGCACGTGGCTCGAGTCTTTTGGAGTGGAGGATGTGGGAAAGCTGTCAGGCAGCCTCACGGCAGGTGCATCAGGTACTGCTGCTGGCCGCCGCGGTACGGTCACAATGGCGGGGCCACCGCCGCCGGGTGTTGCAGGAGGTGCGAGCGCGCAGGCATGTGTTAGGCTTACACAACAGGCTTGGCCGAGGCTTAACCAACCGCCTTTTGACGCATCTCTAGCAGTGCCCGTCCACTTTTGGCTTTTAATTTAATAATATGCTGCATGAGTGTTATCATACACTGCGAGAGTGTATAACTTGTACTGTGCTAGTGTCAACCTGTGCTGCGCTGGACCTGATCACAGCGTGCCCTGCTCTCACATGGCCTCCATTCCTGTCCTCCTCTGTTTCACGCACCACCCATCCCCAGCAGCCTCACCACCCGGGTCCCTAAACAAGGGCCCCAAGCCCCACCGCCATGCGCCCATCCGCCTGGACGGGGACCGTGAGAAGACGACGCCCTTCCGTGCGGCTGCAGGCAACGCGATGATGGCCACCCGGCGCACACAGGCACGCCGGGGTGCAGCATATTGATAATAATTATAATCATAACAATAATAATAATGATAATAATAATAATAATAACAACAACAATAATAATAATAATAATAATAATAACATCGGGGTGCAGCATCATTTAGGATCATTCAAGCGGGCCCGGTGTTCAGGGCTGATGGTGTTTGTCAGTATGTGGGGTCATATAGCCACGGGTTTGCGGCATGGCATGCAGTATTGGAGGTTGTTATGCAGTTGGGCAGGGTGTGGGGCGGGGGGCTTCTGGGGTGTGCCTGCTGCCTTGATGTGGTGGCATGTCATGGTGACTTCAGCCGCCGTACATGCCATCCGATCGGTGTGAACTTGCGCTGGCAATGCGTTGTGTTTGCTGGCGATGCAAGCACGCAGCCAGCCATACTCTCTCTCATCGCTGCTGCCGCTCATTGGGCTTGTGCAGACGGATGCTGAGAAGGTACTTGGCTCCAAGGGCCTGGCCATTAGTGTGTTCCCACCGGCATGTGGGCTACCCGCATGGGGCCGCGCAGTGCTGCAGGTGAGCTGCCCTGTCAGACATGTTTCCGGATGCTCAGCATGCTGGGTTCTTCATAGCAGGTCCATTAGCAACCAGGCGCAGGTACCATGCTTCATCAGCAAACAGGCGCAGGTGCCATGTCCCATCGGTTCTTCAAGGCTGCTGAGTTACTTATAGAAGCGAACGGTTTGTTTGTTAGGGCAAGGGTGCGGAAGCCACGGGCACTGCACTTTTTACGGATAGTATGCAGTTACTCCAGCAGAGTAGCAGAGCAGATCTAGATCAGAGCAGATCCAGATTGAGGTGTCCATATTGATTTATTGATCAGTATTTTGTTTGCTGCCCGTGTCTGACCCCCTGCAGGTATCCATGTTCAATGACATGTGTGGGGACTACTTTGACATGCTGCACGTCAAGGTACGGGGGCTGTGACATGTGACATGTGTGGCGGTGTATTTGTTGGCCAAGGCGTGTGGGTGTTGTGAAGCATGCGGATAAAGCGATAGACAAATGCCCAGTGCCCTCTCTCCCACAGCTTCCAGCTAAAACAATGCAGTGCCCCCCACACACACACACCACCACCACCACCATCGTCCGCTGTTCCAGTGAGCGTTGCGCCTCAGCCTGTGTAACCATAACCATAACCATCACCACCCACCCGCGGGATAAATTTCCACCCACACACCCACACACGTACCCCGCACGCACGCATACGCACATGCGCCTGGGCTATGGCGTCATCGATGTGTGCAAGGCTTCAAATTCTTATCCCACCACCCCCGTAGGTGGGCTCCCTACCTTCCAAGGACATCCCCATTCGTGTGGGTGTCACGGGCACTCCGTTGGCGGTACAGGTGTGTGATTTGTGTGGCAGCTCTCACAGTCTTGTACTGCTTGTCCCTGGACAGCATGCCTGAGCAGCATTCAGGGACCAACGTGCGACATGCGGGGCGTGGTGGGGAGGTGCTAAGATGGGGGTAAGGGATGCTGCGCGCATGGGCACAAGAATCAAAGTAAAGCTGTCGCAGCTATCCTGCCGCACACCGCACCACACAGCTGCTGCACGTGCTCATCAGCCGTCAAGCGTGCGACCTGAGGCAGACAGGCATGTGTGCGATCTGTAGTGGCAGCTGCTAACGGGGGTGACGCATGAATGACATGATGTAATAATAATAACACGACGACAATGACATGATGTGTTTGATCGCAGAGGGAGCGCGTGCTGGTAGCGGGGCTCAAAGGCCGTGGGGAGCAGTGGTGCACACGGCTCGACTTTGGCGCACTACCGGCGGGCGTGCCGCTGCAGCGCACCTTTTATGTCTTCAACACTGGCTCCCTGGGTAGGTGTAAGATAATAAAAGCAAAGAGATTTAAAAGGGTTAAAAAACAAAGAGGATATTCAAAATCGAAGAGATGTTTAAAGGGGGGGGGGGTGCAAGCGGGTTGGATTGGCTCGCAGTGTTTGCTCCGCGCATGGGGGCCATTAGATTTGCCAGGGGGGTTATCATCCACTGCTGTATGGCTGATGGCACCCTCCTCCCACACACATGTCCCGACCCAACCCTGACCGAGCCGCCTGCACATCAATACAATCTTACCTGGAACTACTGTATTCAACTCATTCTGATGACATGGTTCCTGCCGAGATCCGCCTGATCCAGTAATCTCACGACCTGCTTGATCCCATGATCATGATCTGCCTGAATCCGTGATCTCACGATCTGCTTGATCTCGTGCACTTTTGGACCCACCCCTTGCAGATATGCATCTGGACTGGACGTTCATGCGGTACCAGGGCGACTGGGACTGCGCGCGGCCCGAGGCCCAGATCTTGGATGTCACACTTGAGACAGTAGATGAAGGGTCCGACGACGGTTTCAGAAGCGCAATGCCGGCCACCGGGGACCCCTCGTTCCTGTCTGCACAGCCATCACGTGCCACTGTGGGCCTACCCACTCCTCGGGTCACTGGATCAGGTTCAGTTGGGGCTGCATCTTCTGCACACGGGGGAAGCGGGGCAGCGGCAGGGGCAGGGGCTGCAAATCCTTTCGCAAGCAGCAGTGGGGGGGCCGGGGGTGCGGGCGCAGCAGCGGGCGCAACCCCAACCCCACCTGTTCCCCCAGCATTGCCGGTAGGAGGGGAAGCCTCTCTCGTGTCTGTGGCTTCTCAGGCCCTGCTGGGCGCTGGGGACAGCGCAGTGTGGGGGGATAATGAGTGGAGCAGCCAGTGGGTGCGGCTGAAGCTCGCGCCACACGCAGCACCTGACACTGCGCCCTTTGTGGTCGAGCCAGCACAGGCGGTGGGTGGATGCTCACACTGGGGCCTTGCTCTTATGATATGCTCACACGGGGGCGTTGGGTATGCTCATACTGGGGCCTTGCTCTTATGATATGCTCGTATGATATGCGATGATATGCTCACATGTGAGACTCATAAGTTATGCTCATATGATATGCTTATATACTGGGGCCTTGCTCATACATAATTGTATGTTATGCTTGCATGTTGTGCACATCTGTTATGAGCATAACCCACTTCCACAAGGACCAACCAACTAGGCACCTGTGAATCCGAACCCCAGCGGCAAGGCAGGCTCTGATGGAATCACTCGACTGCTGTCCACATGCAGGTCATTCGTGGAGGGGAGTCGGTGTGCTTCACGGTCACGTTCGCCTCTGAGCGCCCCGCACGGCACGCTGGCTACCTACAGGGCGTTCAGCGCGTCTTCTCCCCAGAGGTCCCTCTGTCACTCAAGATGTGGCCCGCAGGTGGGGCCGGCAGCAGCAGCAGCAGCAGCCACGGCACTTGCCTGCTTGCACATGGAAGAATGGCTGAGGAAACCCGACTGGGAACGCGAGCATGTTTCTTGGCTGTGTTGTACTGTTAATGCAGGGTGAGTAGAGTGATGACTGCGTGCGTACCGCTCACTGGATTGCTTGTGTACTGCTGCTGTACTGCTGTACCGCAGGCGAGTGGGGCGAGGGGTGCGGCGCGATGCTCTCCGGCGTGTTCCACCCGTACGCCGGCATGCCGCCCACGCCGCTCCAACCGCTTCGGGTGGACCTTTCAGCTTCCTCGGTCACCTCCAGGCTGGAGCCGGATGCCCAGTCAGAGCTGGCATGGGTGTGCACATCAACCACTCCCCTCTCAGCCCCTGCTTTCTCTCACGTCATCACACTCACGAACCTCCAGGCGTGCCCGCTCATCTTCTCGCTGGATACGAACGGGCCGTTCAAGCTGCTGTCGGCAGTCCCTTCAGTTCCCCAGGACCCTGCGATGTACCGCGGCACTACAGGGCTCAAGGGTGAGTGGTTAGGGTGCATCAAGGGAAGGAGAGGGGTGCTGAGACATTGGCGGACAGCCAGCAATGTGATATGGATGATATGGCTGGCGGTCCGCCAATACTTCAGCAGGGATATGGATTGGGGCTGAGCAGAAGGGCTTTTGGGAGGAGTAGAGGCAGAGAGGAGGGCGATGCTGGTGAAGTGGAGCTTGATCTGTGCTCCAGTATATATATATCTCTTATGTACAAGATTATGTATAAGATTAGATATACATAACTGAATATATAATAATTACGATTTTAGGAAATTTAACCAGCCCCAAGCATGACATGGCTGTCCCCTGCACACCAAACTCCCGTACCGCAGCGCCCCCTGGCAGTGGTACTGCCGACCCTGCGGCGATTGCGGCCGCTGCAGCAGCCACTCGGTGGGCAGAGGGCCAGCTGTACCTACCCCCTGGAGAGAGTGCGGACGTCACCATCCAGTTCAAGCCACCAAAGGTGAGGCATGCATGATACGCGAGATACTTTTGGGGTGGCAGTGATGTACTGTACGGTACTGTGCTGTACTGTACGGTACTGTGCAGGGCCGTACTACTGTACATGAGAACATGACTGTACTGCACAAGATTTTACAGTACAGGATTGTACTGTGCAGGATTGAACACGGCGACGCCCAGTCAAACAGCCGGCTTCACAACATGCCAGGCAAAGCAAGCTGCACAGCGCGCAGTACAAGCAGCAGCATGACAGTGCCTACTCAGATGTTTATCATTCCTGCATTGCCACGTGCTACTGCTGATGCTGCTGATGCTACTGCGCTCAGGTGGAGCATCGTGACGACTATGACCTGGCTGGCGAGCTCGCTGTCACGTATGCAAACGGCGACGTGCAGTTGCTGCCCCTGTCCGGCCACATGTTGCACCCGGCCCTGGAGGTCCGGCACGCGCAGCAGCTGGTGCCACGGCCCGAGACACTGCCCGAGCCTTCAGAGCTGGATCAGGGCCTGGGGGTGGACGGGGCACAGGATGGGGTCCAGGTGGGAGGTGGTACGGAGGGCGGGGCTGCAGCGGATGGCGGCCGTGGTTCCGCGGCGGGTAACATGGGCAGCAGCAGTGCCGGCGGCCGCGGCGGCGCAAGTAGTAGCCCGTTCGGCACGCCAGTGGGACAGGCAGAGGGGAGGCTGGCAGACGGCCTGAGCAATAGCCAGCCGGCGCTGTCCATGACGCGAACGGTTGTGTTCCCGGGGCCCGGTGGGTCGCGGCTGCCAGGCCCAGGTGCTGATGAGCTGTGGGCCACTGCCCGGCCGGTGTTGCGGGCGGAGGATGTGCCCCTGGTGTTTGGC
>BDCZ01000204.1:15606-46370 GCA_001662365.1 Chlamydomonas applanata | reverse complement strand
AGGGGGGGGGCTGGGCGGGCTGATCTGAGCAAGGCGTGAATTGGGACAGACCGGGATGGGACGCGACACGTCGCAGCGGGCTGGAAGGGGATGGGTTAACTGTGGCTTTTTTGGGTGTAGATCGGTCATTGACGCATAATACATGCCAGTTGCCTGTGAGTGCCTGGCCCTGGCCACATGTAAGGGGGTGTGCAGATGTGGCGGCATCCTCGTGCCCCACCCACGCCTCCATTCGTCCTCGATTCTTCCTCTGCTGAACACCGGTTTTCCACGCCCCGTTTGTCCTCATGCCCCACCTCTCATCCCTCCTCACTCCGACCCCTCTTCACTCTTGACCCCTCTTCACCCTTCTCACAAGTCCTCACTCTTCCTCAAAACGTGTCCAGGTCACACTGCTCAACCCCACACTTGTGGATGCTCTGTGGGCCGCCACTTCCGGCTCCACCCCTGCCAAGTACTGCAAGCCAGAGGCCGCTCACACGATGGCCGTGACCCAGAGTGAGGCCACTTTTGGGCCCTTTAAAGTACGGCCTGCACATGGGCTGCTGGTAGGGAGGGGCCTCAAGCTCCCCAAGACACAGAGGCTCACCATCACATTTGCACCCCCGGACAACAAGGCGTACCACGAGACTGTAGTCTTTGGGGTGTCCAAGGGCCGGGCAGTTGCACTGGAGCTGTATGGGGAGGGGTCCTACCAGGAGGGGGAGGAGCATCAGCGCGTACTGTACCAGCTGTGAGCGGGACGGTCTAGGCTGTGAGCAGTACAGTGCAGGCTATGTGGTGGTCTACGCGGTTGGCAGTGTGATAGAGCAGGGTGCTGTTGGGGTGGGGTCAGG
The DNA here is from genome assembly GCA_001662365.1 of Chlamydomonas applanata. Lineage (NCBI taxonomy): Eukaryota > Viridiplantae > Chlorophyta > Chlorophyceae > Chlamydomonadales > Chlamydomonadaceae > Chlamydomonas > Chlamydomonas applanata. The sequence goes on along the minus strand of BDCZ01000204.1, from coordinate 45,534 downwards.
CTCGCACATGTGGCAGTACGTACTGCCTGCATTAGTACAAGATGAGATTAAGATGACCATGCTCAGTACCTGCAGTCGTGGCCATGTTCATGTAACCTTCTAGCCTTGCGTGCTCTCAGTGCTCTCATGTATTAGTGTAGCCATCAGCAGGCGAGAATGATGTGAGGTTGCTGCAGCAGGTGTGGAAACGTGAGCGACAGCTTTTGTGTTACAGGACGTCTGACAGGATGCTGCACAGCAATCCAACAATACTGTGTTTGGAAATGCTGCCAGCTTCTCTGGGACACACAAAACATGGAAGGCCAAACAAAAGCCCTTTGCTTGAGCATGCCTATGCTGATGGCCGCCAATCCCGCCATGCATACAATCCAAACAGCTGATACCCCACAGTTAAGGGACCCCCCTCAGTCCCCCTGCGCAGTTGTGATCATGCCAGCCATCTACACGTCAATCCAGCACAAACAAAGAGGATTGGATTAGCATGCTCTGTTCACTTGACCCTGTACTGCCCACGCGGTACAGTAGTCAGGAGCAGTACACACGGTATGCATACTGGGAAAGTCCAGGTACAGGTGTGGGCTTGACCCATGGCATCTGTGTATCAGGCCATGCACCAATTTGCCGACAAATGCACATCCCAGTTACTCAGGAAAGAAAAAGAAAAGAGAAGGAGAACCAAATGTATGACGGTCAGGCAACGGGCGCAGCCCACAGAAACAATGAGCTGGTGTGGTGCCCACCCCTAACTACGTTGTGTAAGCAACTGCAATACCAACCAACATTGCTTTCCAAGTGTGCACCCCAGACGGCACACTCAGCATGGCCTGTTGCACACACGGCAGCATATTGGGATACACCGTAGTATGTGAGATCTTTTGCGCACAGTTGTTGTGATGCGGCCAACCACACTCAGACACCAGAAGATGTGTATAATCACACTCAGACACCATAACACCAGACAAGAACTGGGCCAGAGTTGAGCCTGGGAAATGGCAATGCAAAACAGGATGGCAATGCAAAACCAGCAGCGTCCAGGCCCCCAACCGGCTGATGCTCAGGACCAATTTTCCACAAGATTCACCAAGGTGTGAACTGCAATTGTCACACCTATGACCACACTGCAACCACCACAACCACCATGAGACCCTGCATACGGCCCAGCCATCATCCAGTGACATTGAAGATGGGTGAGATGCAGAGGTTACTGTACTGCTACACCAAAACAGCATGTCATGAATCAGAGATGGGACGATAGGACCCATACCAGCTCGCGTGAATCCTTAGTAGCTGCTCAACGTATTACTCCGTACCCAAGCGTGACCAGCACATACACAGCTGTATCGCCATACGTAGCTCCATTGTGAACCATCAGGAAGCTCCCAGCAGCATCTCGCAGGCGTGCATAGCAACACCAGGGATTTGAAAGGAACGGCAGCGTGCTGCCCTTGCCATGTTAGAACCCCTATGTCCTTGCCCTTGGATCGCTGGACCTTGGGATTTCCCCTCCCACATTCTACTGGGCACTGGAACACCCCAATATGGCATGTCAGCATCAATGGTACGTCCTCCCCTAATATGGCATGTCAGCATCAATGGTACGTCCTGGTCTGTTCAGGTGCCAAAAATTGACACAGCGTCTGGAGGGAATGCAGCATTAGCTGCGCGTACGCTACGCTACGCAAGACAAACACAAACCGCCCGCCATCGCACACACGTGCAACACAAGCTGCCGAGCAATGAATGGTGCAGCTGCATGCAAAACTCCTTCACACACCCAGCTTGCTGCTGCAGAATCACTGCAGCAAACAACATGAGGAGCTTGCGAATCGAAAGCGAGGCCCCCTCCAAGCTGAAAAGTAGTATCTCACTGCATGCTGGGTTGAACCCAGTGCGGCTTGTTGCCGCGTATCATGCACATCGTATGCCTCATTCCTTATTGTTTTCTGCATACCAGGAGGCTCTCCTAGCTGCCCAGGTGCATGCACAATCATGTGCAGGCCATGCCTGCGCGAGGATATGAACGGTCCCCATCATCCTAGCAGCCTACTCATCTCACCCCGGCAAACGTGTGACATCACAGGCTGTGCAGAGCAGCTCCCATAAGGCCCTGTGAGCTCTGGACCATACACCTCCCTCCCAGATCCGTAATGGAAGGATCACGAGGGGGGATCACAATATGATATAGCAAGCAACTCAGGTCAACCCCAGAGTCACACAGGCGACACAGGCCAACCTGGGCCTGTATGTGTTGTGCCCTGGCCCGTTCAGCTTCACAGCCAGTTTGCAGCTGCACCCATGCACGCAGGCCGTGAAAAATGGTCCTCCTCTACGCTTGCACGCAGCACCCTCAGCCGGCATGCTGCCATCGAGGTGAGGTCATGGACCCCCTTCCTGCCGCCTGCCTCATTCGTAGGTTGCACCCAGCACACGGGCTGATCCCAACCACCATAACCGCCACCTCCGCTGCCGCTGCCGCCCACGCTGCTGCTCACGCACCTGCCACCCATAGCTCCAGCCACAGGCCCTGCGCACGGCATAGAGCCTGTGCGCTGCAGGTGCTGCACTGCAACCCAGCCTGCCGAAATGGACCCATCCTCTGGAGCCACTACCTGGGCCGCTTGGTTCATCGATGTCAGGTACTCGCAGAGGTCATCAGGTGATGACAGCGCGCGCAGCATACACTGCGGCTCAGCACCAAATGCTCCAGGCTGCGTCTTGGACCTGGGGCTGCTCTGGGATGGGGAGAGCAGGGGGGCAATGCATGGCAGCGGGATAGGGGAAACAGCAGGCGGGTGTGAAGGCCGGCTGCTGGCAGACATGCGTGACCTGCTCCGGCTGCCTTGTGACAGCTCCCATGCTGAGGGTGGGGTGCTCCTTGGGGAAGGGCAGGGAGAGGAGGAGGCAGTGCACAGCCGGGTTGCAGATGACCCAGCTGTAAAGCAGTTGCTGTCGTCCTCATCGCCCTCGTGCTCCTCGCCGTGAGGGTCCTCCTCAGGAATGGTAGGGAACAGATAGCCACTGCGGCTCTGCTTGCCCATGCTGGGCACGCTCTGCAGGGGAGCAGGGGCTGGCTGTGGTGGCAGGTGCCTCAGCACGGGGACGATCGTGAGCAAACCTGATTTTAATGATCCTGGGCAGCTGCAGGCAAGTGCTGATCCCTGCTGGTGGTGGCTTCCTAAGCCAGTAGTCACGCAGGCACCGAGCTGCACGCCGAAAGGAGAAGGCGTCGCCGCCAGCCTCGGGTCCCATTTTAGGTCAGCGGCCGAGAGCATCAGGCTGTCAGCCGTGTGTACAGCAGCATCTTCACGCCGGGACCCAAGGACGCCGTGCTTTGTGCCCCTTCCGCCTTCCTTTACTGGGCGCAGTTTGCTTTCGCCCGCGGCACCGCGGTGCGTGGCAGCTGGCCCAAAGCCAAAGCAGCTGCCAAGAAACCTGCCATAAAAACCTGCAATGCAACACGCACAAGAGCACATGATCAGCATAATGTCAAATAGATCTGCCTGATGTGCCGTCAACAGCTCTCTGCGGCTGGAGAGCATGCCTCTCACCTCCCATGATTTCAAAACCTGTTGCAACGATGTGGGATGGATTGATAATAGCCTTCTATTAGAGCGCTATTCTCAGGCTAAGGTTCCAAGCAAAGGAACAAGATGAGGAAGAGGGAGAAAATATGCGCACGTGGGTTGGGTCCGCGAATGGGCGGCCAACACGGTTGCGGGTAGGAGATTCGTGAACATACGTGCGAGCTATAATTGAGGCGCAATGCAAGCAAGGCCCTGTGCATGCTGAGGCCGCATGCATGCTGACGCTGTATGCATGTTGGCGCACAAGCTGCCCCGAGCCCACTGTGTGCAAGTACTGTGCAGGATGACACACAAGACCAGGTTTGACTTTACAACTGGCTGCTGGCGGCTGACACCATTCGGCGTACACAGCATACATGTACAGAAGCAGCCAAGCATATGAAAAAAGCATCCCCAAACCAGCTTCCAGGTTTGTCACAATGCCGTCAAAACCCGTTGGGGCCCAGCATCCAATCCGAAGACTGATCACAGTCGCCACGGCACGGCCTGAATAAGTTAACACTTTGTCAACACCGCAGCAAGCACGCATAGCAAACAGCATCATGACATCATTCATGAGCCATAGATAGTCACTCGACTGGAAAACTCACCAATGGGGATCTCTGCAGCTGAGCTTCAACCAAACCTTGCTAAACCAGTCCACAAACACCATGCAAGTCCAGAAGTTCTCATGCTTCAAGGCCAAGCCAAGCGCTTGAGTTTAGATGTTCTGAGGTGTTCTAAGGAGGGTTGGACCCAAAAGAGCCAAACCACGCATCCCCGTACGCACTTGCAAGCAAGATGAACAAGAGCCCAGCCAACAATGCATCTGTTTGCAACGCACCTTTTAACTCCAACGTTCAAGGCGTCCAGCCCGCGACCTTCCAACCCCCAGCATTTCAAACCGGCAGTCCAACTCCATGCATGCGTGGGTCGGAGCCCTACACCCTGCTCAACATGCTCTTAAACATTCATTTGAAAGGACGGCGCAGCAGCACTCAGCAAGGGCTCTAGTAGACAGATGCTCTAGAGACAAAGCCACCTGCACAGCCGCTGCCCAACCTTAAGACATTTGAACCCTGAGGCACGTCATCAGCACGAAAAGCCACAGCCTGGTCCTGCACCGCACTGCCGCGGTAGCACCAGCACTGGCCTCAAACCCATGCCCTTCAAGATAAGCAACCCACATTCAGATCACACACAGCCGGTATGGAATGGTACTGAAAGGCGCACGCCATGTCGACGCACAAAGTCGTGCGCTCCAATCACAGCCGGTCTTTCAAACACGCTGCAGTGGTGGGCTGCCACTGCCTTTATTGACTGCGTGCGTTTGATCCCAGCAGCTCATGAGCCCTCCTCCCCCTACCCACTCCCTACCCTGACCCCAAAACCCCTCAGAACCCAAACACCACCGAACACAGTCCCCCTCAGTCGCCCCAGGCCGGCATCTGTTGCCCCTTCCCCCATTACCCCTTCCACCAGAAAACAAATCGTGCACGCATGATTACCACCACCATCATGACACCACTGGGGCCAAAAGGGCCCATGAAACATATTGCTGCAGTCACCCATTACGTGGGGCTCGCAGATAAATACTACAGATAGGCCAGGGCGCTCACAAAGCCCCTGTAACAGGATCATGCACACAGGCAGCTTGGGCCCCATTGCTGGCAGCACTGACGGCTGGAGCGGCGGCATCGCTGGTGTGGGTGTTGACAGTGGGGGCACCGAGGAGGGAGAGGCACGAGGAGGGAGACAGGAGCCCACCCGAGGCACTGGGTGTGGCTCCACCTGTGCTCAGCCTGCTAAGAGTGGGACCTCCAGCTACCAACATGCTGCTGGAAGGCGTCACAAGAGTATCTGTCGCACGCTTGCCACCAGTGCTGCTGCCGCCCACGACGCCAGTGCAGGCATGCAGATACGCGGTGGCCATGTTAGAGTCCAAAAAAGTGTGATCCAGGTTGAGCTGTGATCCAGTGGCCATAAAGCCACCATGTGCAGCCAACACCGGATCAGAAACAGGACCTGACCAGTAGATCCAAGATGTAAGGGGGTGCCCTTGACCAAGCCCCTGGGCCCCACACGCGGCTGTCGGTGTCGCACGCACGCCGCTGCTGCTGCTGCTGCCAGGCGCCCAGCTCCCAAGCGCCAAGCTTCCACCACCGTCACCGCCCTGGGTAACACTGCTGCAGCCGGATGCCAGGTCCGGCTGCAACGGGCACGCCGCCGCCAGAACCGCCACCGCCTGCCTGTCAGACTGTGCTAAGCGCTCAGCAGCGGTGTGCTCGCCCATTCCGAGGACCAGGGGCGTGAAAGACCCTGCTTGGCTTGAGCAGCGAGAGGCCTCACCCACTGGCCCGGGCTCCATACGTATGACCCCTGTCACACCGGGGGTCACACCCGGGTCACTAGGTACATCAGCTGGTGACGTGCTGAGCTCCAGCCCCACCTCCTGATGGCTGTGGCTGATGGTGCTCACACCATCAGCTCGCACCTGCATGGGCGAGGGCCCCCTGGCGGCCCGCATGACAGCCGCCAGCTGCTGTGCCCCTCCAACCAGCGTATGCACATCCATGCCCATGTCAGGAGGGGCCGGGGCCCGCGCCACCACCACGGCCTGGTCTGACAGGTCTTGAAAGCTGACCACTGGGGCCTGCATGCAGTCCCAGGGATCCTCGTCGCCCAAGGACATGGGTGCGACTGACGACGCACCCCCAGACGACACCTGCCGCCCGCCTGCTGATTCGCGCCCGGCCAAGCTCGCATGCAGCGCGAGCACCACAGAACTGCCGCTGGCATTTGAGTCCCAGTTGGTATGCAGCCGCTGCGACAAGTTCTGGGCACGGCTGGCCTGCGAACCCGCGACGCTGCGCCGCCGTGGCGATGTGTTGAGGGTCAGGGAGTTGAAGGCAGAGCTGCTGTTGTGCAGGCTCGCAGCCGCTGCATGGGACATGGAGGTGCTAGCCGCATCGAGCTGCGGCATCTCCGGTAGCAGACACATGATGCCCCCCATGCTGCCAAACGTGACAACAGCCCCAGGTGCCTCGGACTCCAAGAATGACGGGGCCCCTTGCGCAGCATGTATAGTCCCCAGGCTGCCGATCGTCACGACCGCCCGGCTATCCATGAGTGCCATGTCTGCCAGGTGCATGGCTGACAGTGCTGTGGGGGAGCCTTCGGCTGATGGCGAGGGGGGGCACAAGGTGTGGAGGGATGCGTCCTGGTGCAACCCCTCTGGTTGCAGCTCCGAAACCACCTGGGGCCCCTCCGGCGGGCCACAGGCCGGAGTTGGCAAAGTGAAAGAGCCAGGTGGGGACACATGAGTGCTCGGGAAGACCCCTGTGCCATCAGGTGCAGCCGGGACAGGGCTGGGGTGGCCTGGTGCATTGGGTACAGTGCTGGTCACAGAAGAGCTGGAGTGGCTTGGCCTGCCATGTATGCCCCGGGCCCACATCAGCTCCCAAGCCTGCAGATCTTGCTGGTGCTGCTGCTGCTGCAGCTGCTGCCGCTGTGGCCTGGGGAGCACAGCAGGGTCCTCCATCTCACAGTCAGCATATGGGGCGAGCAGCATTGCAGCCTCTGGCAGCTCAGGGATCGAGCTGAGGGAAGGAGCGCAGCTGGACAGGCGGCGCGCAGGCGAGTCAGGCGATGACGTAAACGCTGCTACCACCGCCGGCAGCATATGCAGTGATGGGTTCGGCTCGGGCTGGAAGCTGAACGCTGCAGCATCCGGCTCCTCCTCACCACCAGCTGCACCTGCATGCTGCATGGCGGCAGACATTGTGCCTAGGCGCGAGCCGCCACCAACCGCGCTCAGCACGCCCGCGCTACTGCCGTTGGCGCGTGCGCTACTGCCGTTGGGGCGCGCGCCGCTGCCGGCTGTACTGCTGCCGCTTGTGATGCTACTGCCTTCCTCATGCAGGCCCCTGTAGGTGCGCGTACCTGTGGCCAGGCCCCACGTTTCCATGCCAGCTGCTGCTTGCCCAAGGTTGTGTAGCCCTGCAGCATTGCTGCTGCCCCCGTGGGACCCTTGCAGGGCCTGCCACTGTGTTGATCCATGCACTGCCACTGCCTCGGCGCCCGCGCTGCTGTTGCTCCTGTGGCTTGAGAGGCCGGAGCCCAGATGTGCCACTGTGTTAGCCCGCCGGGGCAGGCGGTGGGTTGAGGGACGCGCTTGAGTGTGGCTTGTACTGCTGCCAGCAGCGTGAAGCCCGCCGGGCAGCTTGCTGCTGCCTAGCAGTGCGCTGTGCTCGCGGCTCAGGCGCTGGGTGCTCGGTGGAGGGACCGTCAAGTGCAAGGCCGACAGTGCATTGAGCAGCTCGCCACTCCCAAGCGCCTGCCTGCCAAAATCACCACCTGCGCAGCAACCGCGTGCATGTGTGCAGGTGGGGCGCAGCGCCGTGCAGCTCCGCTAGTATGCGCCCCAAATGCCCCAGTGCGTGTGCTAGGTGTGAGGCATTGGGAGTGCAGCATGCATGGCTTGTTCGCTGTCCTGCTATGGACGGGTACATGCGTGTCAGCACTGCTGTACATTGAAACGCGTCAGAACCGACACTGTGCAACAACTGAATGGACCCCTCACCTCCACTCCTGCCCTCCGAGTTGCGCCTGGAGCTGGCGCCTCGCAAGAAGTTCAGCCGAGGGTCCCAGGCAGACTGCCCTTGTGCTTCAAGATCTGAGCTGCAGGGCTCAGGTTTGCTGACATGCATGCCGCGTTGCATGGGCATGTCAAGAGCCAGTGTCAACCCTTTTGAGAATTTGATCGCTCCATCGGCCGCAGCCGCAGCACCGTGTGGCACAGGATTTTCGCAGGCATCAACCAGCTGCGGCGTCTTGGTGCGTGACGTGTCATCCCAGTCCCTGGGGGCCCGGGGGACAATGCAACCAAACAGCCTGTGTACGAATCCGGTTTTCGTTGGCAGTTCCGGGCTGTGCTCCCTGGGATGAGGCTGTGGAGTCGTCATTACTTCACCTGTGCGCCAATTGGATAGAAACATTGGGTAATTCAGGAGGCCCATTGCATTTATAGATGTTGCACACTGGGCGTGCACCATGCCTTGCGCGGTCATACAGGGCAATCCGTGGTTAAGCACGAGTTGGCCCAGCGCAAAGCGTATGATAGCACTGGATGAAATCAGACGATCGCACCTTGCACACGACTAGCCCTTCAATTTCATGTGGAGCCTCCTTAGCCTACAAGACCTCTAGCTCACGATAGCCGTAATTTAAATACATGCTTGAGGTGCTCAGCTGCAAGGTGCGCAAGAATAAAAGATTATGCCACAGCTCTTTTGCCGTCCAATCACATTGCTGCATAAATTGAGTTCCAACTGCTTTTCAAGCGCAAGGCCTGCGCAAGGTCCCGGTGGCGGTTGGTATTTGTGAGGGCCGTGAGATGCTTTGATACCTTCTGCCAGCTTCTCGTGCAAGTAGGCTAGAGCGCCCTCTATCAGCGCCACATGATTGCGTGTGCACGGCACATGCGGCTCGCATCTTACAGCTGCTCCACGACGGTTCGCTGTCCCATTCACAAAGTGTCATGGCGGCCGTACACCTCCTGTTGCTGTAGGGTGCTGGCTCCAGAGAGACGGGAGACACGCATGCCAGCTCCCATTACACCATGCCTGCTCACCATGGCTGCTTGGGACTGACGCTCAACTTCGGCAGCCCATTGGCGTCCCCGGTCCCGCCCATAGGCGCCCTGAGCAGGCCCCCCTCGTTCACCCGCCCAGCAATCAAACCAGCTGCTTGCCTCCTCCCCAGCCATCTGGACTGGCAGTTTAGCTTGCTGCATCCTTGGCCGCATCATCCATCACCTGATAAAGAGTATGATGACTGGTATAGCAACTCTGCTGAATGTATGGCTGCTACAGTGACGTGTCGTTCGGTGGGCAGCTCAGCACATCGCCGCAGCACGCACACGGCAAGTGTGTGCATTCCAGCCACAGACCTTCATTATTGCCACCGTCAATACATTAGGCGGATCGACAAGCGGGCCTGCAAAGCAAGCGCCCCTTGCCTGCACAGGTAAATCCCCCAAACAGTCGCATCTGGGCGCACCATCATCCACCAATCACCCACCAGGCGTGACGTTGAACATTACCACACACACCTCAGCACACCCGATGTGCGCAAACCCATTTCTTGCTAATCCAAGCACATCACACATGCTTTTTTTTCCTGGCATGGTATGTACCGCGTACATGCCCCAACCCTTGAACTTCCGCTGACCCGATTCCAATCCCATGTCCCATCCCATGTCGCGCGCCAGCCCCCTAGCATGCATGGACCTGCCACCTTTGGCTGCTGCACCCAAGGCCTGCCCCTCCCAACATCAACATCCCCATACTCAATGCCCACGCCAGTGCCAGCATGCTATGCAGCATGCACATGCAACCATGAATAATGACTATGATGTTCAACGCCACCAAGCATAGAGCGAAGGCAGCGCTGACATGCCAAGCGATAGGTTCAATGTTAGTTGCAAGGCTGTGATAACCCGTAAGAATACACCCGGCATGCCAATTAATTTATCTTCAGTTTCCAACACACAGTCCACTATGTATGCCAGCTGTGCCCATGCAGACATATGCATGGGCAGTACGCAGCCATGCGGAACACATGGGGCACACACAAACGTAGCTATATCCCCACTCCAGGCTGCATACAAGCTGCCCTCGCTTGCATTGCAGCAATTTTTATCTCTCTCCCTGTCATACCTCCCGGCCCCGCCTCCCCCGCCACCACCACAACCCACCCACCCCCTCTGTAATCCTCACACTTTCCTGCGGGGCACATCGCCCCACCACCCAGCCCAAGGCAGGTGACACCACGATGCGGCCCCCCTCTCTCTTCACATCACACATCACCTCACATGCTCAGTGGCAGGTCACGCACCAAATGGTGCCCGGTGCCAGCTCACAGTAGCAGGCAGTAATTCGTATGGGGAGTCCGCATGCGAGTGCGTGGCAAGCTGCAGCTCCCCACCACTGCGGAAGGCAAGCAGCTGGTTGGACTCCAGCTCATCAGTCCCCCCACCTAAGTCCAAGTCATGTTGCACTGCACTGCTGCACCTGCTCAGCCTGCTTGCACGTATCGACTGCGTGCGCGTAATGTGTTGCATCCGCACGCCGCTGGCATGGCCTCCCATGCTTGCACCAGTCATCATATGGCCTGAGGATCCGAGGGAGTTGAACGGGCCAGTTGAATGAAGACTGGGCCTGCCGCCGTACCTTGCGCCACCGCCCCCACTGCTGCCGCTGCTGAGCAAGCTCGCCTTATGTGCCAGTGGGTTGCGAACGAGCGCGGACTTCGCACGCATGGGCGGACGCCTATTGACCTCCTGCTTCCCATGCAAGGACATGTGCCGCGCGTCCGGGTGAGGATCGTGCCGCAGGCCAGGAGCAGTTCTCATGCGGCCTGCGGGCCCATTGCTGACTGCCAAGAAGTGCCGCCAAGTCGCTTCTGCAGCAGCCCGGCTCGTCTCCTCCCAGGCCTGTGATGAGGATCCACTGTGCAGTGGGCGGCTGAGGCTGCGGTACAGTTGCGGCCCATGGCGAGTGCTCAGCACGACTTGCAGCAGAGCTGAGTCGGAGCACAATTCCCGCATGCTCTCTTCTTCTTGCTGAACACCGTGGGGCACAACCCCAGTGCCTTCATTGCTGCCTTCAGTGGCGCCAGGCGCCGTGGCGCGATCAGGCACCGTGCAGCCCTGGCTGCTGCACAAGGCTGTATACACCTCGGCTGCTGCCAGCTGAGAGGCCGTGCCGCAGCCACGCATGCCACTATCGGCACCTGCTGCACTGCAGGTGGGCGATGGTGGTGCTGTGAGCTCACACCCAGCTGTTGCCACACGCCGAAACTGCTGCTGCGTGCTCGCTGCCATCTCCACTTGCACCCCCTGCGCGAACAGCTCACTCAAGGCGTCCCGCTTCTGGCCAGCCTCTTGGTGCTCACTGGACTGTCCACTGGAGTGAGAGATGGGGCTGTTGCGCTGGGTAAACATAACTACGCAGCTAGGCGCATCCATGGAAGGGATCCAGGCCGGTCCGTGACACGTTGTCGAGGGATGCTGCAGTGCGCGCATGGCACCCTGACCATCAGCACCGATTCCTGCAGCCAAACTGCCACATGAAGGCATGTTGGCTGTGCAAGTGGCTGCCTTGCTCTGCTGTGCTGGCTGCTCTGCGGCACCATGTGGCTGCGGCCGCGTGGCTTGGTGGGGCGCCAGAGGCACTGGCTGCTCCAGTTGCAGGCGAGGGTCCCACAGCATGACTTCATCTCTCCTGGGGGGCATGCGCGTGCCACCCGCGTGCGGTGCTGGCTGATGCTTGCGGGCCGTGACGATCGGAGCTGTCAACAGGTGCTGCAGCCTAGAGCTGTTTGTACTGCCAGTGTTCACCGCAGGCAGCCTCCCTGCCTCTGCTGTCACGGCCTTGTGGGCATGGCCATCAGCTGCACCAAGTCGCTCAGCTCCCATAGCACTTGTGGATTGCGTGCCGATAATGCCAGCGTCTGGCTGAACGCCTCGTTCCAACTGCAACTGCACGTGACGCGAGTCTGGGGACCGCGACCTTGCCGTGAAGCAGCATAACAGCTTGTGATCCATCTATTTTCTCTGCTCTGCGTCTCTGTCTGCGTCTCGCAAAAGCATGAATTGTTTGGTCAGTGGCACTGCCAAAACGCATCACAACCTCGAGCACGCATCCCAGACCCCCAGACGCCCTGTTCGGTATTTAATGTCCTTGCTTCCTTCAATCCATCAGCCCCTCAGCCACGCATGTGGGTGCGCCCAATCAAGTATAATAATTGATGTTGCATGCTCGATAGGCGCGCTTAGCACGTACATGTAGTCCTGACATAACTTTTGCACCCACCGCGCAAGTTATGAAGGGTCATGGAAGCCAGCACACACGTCTCAAGCGTTTACTTTCCCATCCCACAATGCTCATCAACGTATCCGAAAACGAACGCTCCGGGCTCCAGCAACTTAACCTTGAGTCACATCACTCTCACCATTCTGTCGCGTCGGTTGGCCGCAACTTGTCAGCAAGGGAGGTCACATACAGCTTGCGTGGCTGCCGCAGACAAGGCAAGCAGGTTGATCCAGTATCACGCTGCCGCATGATGCACGAAACGGGCAGAATTCTTAGGTCGACCGCACTGACAGCAATCGTCGCAAGTTAGGGGCAGGCGTACCGCCTGGATTATGGGAACGGACAACGGTCCCGCGAACGGACCATGGTCAGGTGCTGCGCATGAGCACTACAGGCCGCAGTGGGCGAGTACCCCGCACGCAAGCCAGCTCCACCGGTGCAGACAGACAGAGGCTCACTTTAGCAACGTGCTTGCTGGGAGGCATGGCTGGCAAGTAATTGCCACTCAGCCGCATGCACGTGAGCCTGGCAACAATCCCGTGCTGGCAAAACCATGTCTCCATGTGCATACATGTGCATGCAATGCAGCCTCAAATTCACATGCCCTCCATTCAAGATTATACGCACGCATAGCTTGCTTTGCAAACCCCAATTGCATGCAAGAACAACCTGCACAGCACAAGCATGCAGGTGGATGGCGTGCACCGGGCACCTGAGGTTTGACCAGTCAACTCTGGCGCACCCAAAAGGTTCTCAGCAGCGACCATTCAAATTCATGCATCCCCGGATGAGTGTACACTGAGGCTCCTTCACTGCCTATCTCAGAGCTTACAATTACCACAGGGCTGCAACCGACAACATTTACAACATGCAATGTTTGTTGCTCAGCAGTTTACAGAAGGACTAGAAAGGCTGGCAGAAGGCACGCCAAACAATCGACAGTGACAGTCCCCAGTTGAGTGTCAATTGTTCCCTCTGGTTACTCTAGGCCAGACAAGAAAAAGTAAAAGAAGAATCCCCGGGGCAGGGCAGGTCAAACCCTGGTCAAACCCTGCTGCTGGTCAGACTCATCCTTCCATCGAGCCCATCTGATAGCACTCAGTTGGCCTGCTGCCAATTCACACTTGGCGACACGCTCAGCCCCGGGAAAAAGAGATTGAAAAAAGAAGACGAGGGCAGATCTCAGGGCAGATCTAGCAAATTTTAAGCTGCGGCATGCACACAGCGTATGAGGTATAGAGGACAAAATGCACCCCATGCACATGCCAAACATAGGGCCATTTGCAGTTGACAGTTGCTACACACTCGCTACACTACAGGATTGAGGCAGCAGTGCACTTCCTGAAGTCAAGTCAGTCAAGCACTTCCTGAACAGCAGTTGCTGCATGCATCCCTCGCAATGACGCTGCAACGAGGCAGACAAAAAACATTTGGACTCGCTGCAGTCATCCCTTTCTCGTCCAGGTCCTTTCATACAACTTACTTCCAGCCAAGCCCATGGACAGCCTCCAAACAACCAACCAACCAAGCCTCCAACCAACCAACGGCTGCTGATGCCAGGGGGTGGTCGATGCCACGGCAGCTTGCAGGAAACCGCGTGCAGCTCTGCGATTCGCAACCTGACAATCAAGAAGGAACGCTGTGCGCACCAAACACTGCCAGGGGCAGGTGCAGCTGGCAAAAGGGGGCGCAGGCGGCACCTCTGCTGTGCAGAGTTCACAGACAAAGACACTTGGAGGTCACCACAGCACTGCCTGCGTCAGGCTTCAGGCGGCCTCAACCACGCAGGCGGTGCATCAGGGCGTCCGCCTCTCTGCAGTACACCTGCAGTGTGGAGGCGATACAGCAGCTGTGTTGCTAAGGCAGTACAAAAGCTGTGTTGCACCGGCAGGGCAGATGAGGGTGGCTGGGTGTTGGCAGGGGGGAGAGAGGGTGGGGGCGGTTGGTCCGCCGGCGGCAGGGAGGGAGCTGAACGGACACCTCTCTCTTTCTCCCTACGACGAACGCCCACCACCAACCCATACCCCTCCTGAACTATACACCTACCCTGATCCCTCAACCCCGGCTGGGCTACAACCTTTTGGTGTTTTACTTGCAAGCCAAGCCAAAGGGTGATTTCACTGCGGTGATGCTGCATGCAGGCCTCGCCGTCAAAACCCTGAAGCCCCCAGGACCCTACCAAGCCCGGTCAACACGTGCAACTGAAACCAATCACCCAGCCGCATAGAAATGAATGGCAGCAGCACCTGCAGGATGTGCGCGCGCCGTGGCTTCATGGTGCGCGTCAGGGTGCCATCTTCGGGGGTGAGTCCACCACCGCGTGCGACGACCGCCACGTGCGCAATGTGCTGCTCAGGGCTGTAGTCGCCGCTGCAGGGGGGCCAGTACACATGGGCATGCAACAAGATATGGGAGTTTGTCATCATGTGTCCAGTCACATGATGAGCATTGGTTTGAAGAACAAGGACAAGCCCTGGTCAGGACGACTTGGCAACTGCTCACATATACACGGCATACAGTATACTGTGTACTGTTAACACATGGTCTGCGTGCGTGGACTAAGCAATCAGGCTGAGCAGTGTGCATGCACGCCAACGGGCACAAGCATGCACATGGAAGACTCATGACGGTTCAGGGCCACGGCCCCAGGGGAATGCGCGCGCTCATGCACTATAGCATGCAGACACATCTGTGACACGCCGTGTAATTATTATTATGCACTAAAGCACGTGACGGTGCAGGGCCAGGGGCCTGCGGTGGGAATAGTGTTCCAGGTAATGGCGTGCCAGGGGTCACGCACCGGGCTGCGTTGAGGCGGGTGGCCTCTGGCAGCAGCAGCGCCTCAAGTTCAGCTGCGCTTGCGTGGGCCAGCGTGGGGTGGGTGGCCGCGCTGTACGCATGCGCCTGGGTGGCCGCATGGTGCGCATGGGGCAGCGGCGACGTGTGCTGTGCGGAAGGGGAGGAGGCGGAGGAGGTGGAGGAGGAGGGGCCGGAGGGGGCAGAGGTGGGGGAGGATGTCAAGCTGGTGCTTCCTGATGCCTTGCGGGCTACGAGCGCGGCTTCCAGGGCGTCGTAGTCGGGGAAGACGAGCAGGCCCTGGGATGTGAGAGGGCCGGATGCGGGCGAGTCAGAGCGAGCGGACCAGATCAGGGCAGAGGTCCTGGATTGGGGCTGAACCCGGGCTAGGGGTTGCGGTGAGGTTAGGATGTATTCTTTGATACGTAGGAAGGTTGGGCTTGGGGCCATGGGACCTGAGGAAGGGACCGACGAACACAAAGTGAAGAATCCAGCCCGGCGCCCCAGCAATAACGTCCCCTATTTGTTCAGGCAACCACAGCGCAGCTGTACGGCAACCCCGGCACAAATTTCAACCCTGCAACAACCCGGCCAGTGCAACATCACGGCTTCCCTTCCCCGGCAACCCGAAACATTCTGGGTTTTTCTGGAAACCAGCACCGCTGCCGAACGCCCCGTGATGGGTTTTTCTGAAACCAGCACCGCTGCCACACGCCCCCTGAACGCACCAGCTCGCGCTTGTCCTGCCCAAGCAGCAGTGCATGGCGGATGAGGGGGGACCCACACACTGCATCCTCCACTGGCTGGGGCTCCACATTCTTGCCGCTCACCTGCGTGCGGCGTACAGCGGTACACTTTCAGCAGTACAGCAGTACGGCCATGCGGTGAAATGGTGTGTTCATGCAGTACAGTGGTACAGGGCAGCAATACAGCGACACAGTTGTGCAGAACAGCAAGACGATCTTGCAAGGTACAGCGGTACCATCATGCAGTACAGCAGGACGGTCATGTGGCGTGGCGGTACCCCACTAGTCCTTGAGCCCTGTCCACTAAAACCCCTGAGCCTTCAACGCACATAACCCTGAACTTCCACCTCTTGACCCCCACAACAGCCAAACTCTACAAATATCCCAAGCTGCGCACCAGCACAATCGTGTCCTTGGCGCGCCCCGTCAGCACAACGGACCCAGCCATCTCACTTCCCGCCGCACCCATGGGCGCAACCCAACCAAGGTCACCTGCGTGCACAGTGCTCAGGGCGGCGACTGAGGCACCAGCCTGCGGAGCCCCAGCCAGCTGGTTCAGTACACGCTGCCGTTGCTGCTGCTGCTGCTGCACGCTTGCGAGCCTGCTGTCAGGCTGCTAGTGGGGGAGGACAGGGAGTCAGACTGCCAGAGCATTGGCAGCGGAAGCGGAAGCAGCAGCAAGACAAGCAGCAGAAAGAGCAGCCGGATCAAGCAACGCCAGGTAAAGCAACCGGGTGTATGGGTGAGACTGGCAAAGAGGTTGTAATGATGCAAGCACAGGGAAAGGCCTGGGGAAATGGGTTCTAAGTAAGTACCTGTGTCCAGCCAGCCGCCGCCCGCACGGAAGGCAACCGCGCTGGCCGCCTCATCGCCCAGGTACCCCGCCATGATGCCCGGGCCGCGTGCCAGGATGAGCCCCTGTGGGGGATGCGGCCGCCATGCGTCACATGCCGTTGGTCCATGCGTTGCATGCTGTTGGCGCACAGCACTGTGTCGCATGCACACGCTGTGCATGTCCAAGCAGGTGGGTGTGCCCTAGTAGCATGGGTGCATGTGACTTTGTCTTTGTGGCGCATGTCCGTGTGGCAGGTGCATATGGGGGCGCCCAGCTACTCCACTGAGCTCCACTGAGCTCCACACCCAGTATCACACGTGTACCGCACATGTACTGTGTACGTACTGCACCTGCACCGCACCCGTACACCACGTCCCCACATGTACTGTACACGTACCAGACATGTACTGCGCATATGCATTGTACTGCCACTGTACCTGCATGCCATCTGGCAGAGGCTCCAAGGTGGTTGGGTCAACCACCCGCAGCGAGGTGCCGGGGGTGGGCACACCCACGCTACCACGGATGTTCTGCGGTTGGACGGTCCAGGGTGCAAGGGGTCACGCAGGGTTTGGTGATCTTGGCTTCAGGGCTGATGCTCAGTCAAGAGGCTTCGCTGTATATGAGCATATATATGAGTATATATATACCGTGCAAGCCACCCTCAACCCTGAAGCGATCAAGTCAAAACCCAAAACGTGGGTCCTGGGTCTTTCGTCCACAGCCCTCAGGTACAGCCACCCTGACGATCAAGCTATAACTGTTTTCAAGATGGCGGCATCAGTCTACAGAGGGGCAGGCTGGGTGCTGGTGCCACTTCAACCGACGGGAGCCCCGGCACCCACCCTGGTCGCTTGTCGGCACGCCAGCACCGGCGAGGTCTCGGTCATGCCCCAACCGTTGAGCACAGGGAGCCCCGCCGCCTCAAAGAAGTCATCCAGGTGCGTGGCGAGCGAGCCGCCGCCGCTGATGACAGTGCGCCGCACGCCCAGCGCCTGGCGCACCTGGGGAGCCATGGCAACACAGCAACATAATACATGAACATAGTAACCAGACAAGCCAATAGAGATATGGGAACATTACAAGACAACATAGTGACATTGATGGGATCCAGACATGGGAGGCAAAGTAGAGGGAACACTCCTAGTAAAAGGACATGGGAACATAGTAACCAGACAAGGCGACACGTTGCATCATCCTGGGTATCATATGCACTCCACCAGCTTCCCACTTTCAACCGCCAACTGCCAACTGCCAACCGCCCACCTTGCCAAACACGAGCTTGGCGGCCAGCTGGTGCAGTGGCCGCAGGAGCGTCGCCACCACCGCGGCTACTGCCAGCGCGACCAGGGGACGTGGCGCTACTGCGTACTGCAGCGCTGTGCCAGCAACCACGCGGGCCGCGCGCACATACGCGATGCTGGCGGCAACCAACACCTTGGCCACCAATCGCCGCACGGGGGATGAGGCACGCAGCTTAGCCAGAATCTGTGTTCGCACAAGTACAGCAGGAGGCAACGAAATAATCCACAAAACCAGCGATAACCAAACATTCAGTTTACCCTGGCATACGAGGCACACGATGGTAGGGGGTAGGATGCGGCACCAAGGCAGTACAGGGGTAAAATGGCAGTACAGCAGTACAGTGGTACAAAATCAATACAGCGGTACGAGGGGTGGCGGCACCTTGGCGTGCAGCGTGTCGAGCACAAGCGGCACACAGACCAGGTGGTCGGGGGCGACCAATGGCAGGTCGTCTTTCATGTGGCGCACAGTGCTGAAGACCACGCGCGCGCCGCGCGAGTGTACAAAATAGGTCGCGGTGCGCTGGCTGTAGAGCAGCGGGGGCAAATCATGGCAGGGCAGTAATGTCACGGGTCTGGCTGCCGCGCGGCGGGGATCATGGCAGGGCAGGGCAGGGCTTGGCAGGGCTTGGCAGGGCTTTGCGGGGAGATAGGCCGGATGGTGGGCAGGGTGAGGCTGGGCGGCCACAAGCGGGGGTAGGGGGTTAGGTGCTTGTGTTGTTGCTTGCGAACTGGAAGCTTGTCTCAAGCGCCTGACACCTGCGCCTGGCGCTTCTTGAAGCGGGACCTGGCAAACAGCTTCCCGCCTGCCCACACACAGGACACTGCAGCCGCTGCACTGTAGTTGGAACTGTGCAGCCATGTACTCACTAGATGTGCCAGGGTGGCAGCATGGAGAGCACCGTGTCACCAGGCCTGACATCAATGAAGTGTGAGAGGTTGTCAACCTGCAGCAAGCACGGGCCAGGCATCCGAGATTGCGTGGACAGCTCACATCAATTCACAGTATAATGGGCTTGTTGTAAAGGTTAATACATCGGGAACATACCACACAGTCAGCTGCCCCTCGGCTGTCAGAACCCAGCCATGCCGTGTTCTGTGCAGGTCAGCCGCGTAGCCTGCGTTCCGTCATGTGCCGTTACAGCAGAAACATCAAGCACACCTGGTAGCGCAAGTTGGCGTGTGTGAGCATCACACCACGGGGGTGACCTGTGGGCATCAGCGGCATCAGCAGCGGTGCTGGCGACTGCCATTTGGGCGAAGCATCCAGAACAGTGTTTACTACTGCAGGCACTGATAGGAGTGTCTGAGCGCCATGGTCTGCCTGGTCTGCCTTGACTGCCCGGTCTGCCTGGGACCTCAGCCCCACTAGCTGTACGGTTGTAGTGCCAGAGGTGTGACCCAATGCTCGTGTCGAAGTGTCACCCATCACCCATCTGTACCGCCAGAGGTGTCTCTCAGCTGCCTGTACAGCCAGAAGGGTTGTCACCAATCAAGCTGTGCTGCCAGAGGCACTACCCACCTGTAGTGCCTGATGTGTACACCAGGGTCGCCAGCTCGTGGGCCTCACTCTTCACAGGTGTGAAGGGCGCGTGCGCCATGCGTGCCCGGCCGCGTGCAATCAGCGCATCCCAGCCCACCACCTCGGGTGGGGGCGCCTCACCAGCGCGCGCAGCCAGCGCGGCGCGTGTGGCTGCGTCGGCGTCGCCCCATATGGTCACGATCCAGCGCACGCTGGGCGCACCGGGCTGCACAGCGGTACACACCAGCCGTGAGGGACAGCAGTGATGACCATGACTCTCACAAATATGAGTCTGCACAGATGCATTGCCGGCTGAACATTATGCGTGCTACCACCTGCGAGCCCTGGCACCATCTCCACTGGCTTCCCAGCAGCCCCCCTGCCCGCATTACATGCATGCGCACCCTGTCCTCCATCGCATGACCCCGCTGCCAGGCCCCACCCCCCACAGCTCAGCAACAGAAGAGCGAACCCAGCACACAAATGAGCCCAGGAAAGGAACACTTTGATGGGTAAGTGAGCGCAGCAAAGCACGGCGAGCTCACCTTCGTGAGCACTGGCAGAAGCTTTGCCAGAGCCTCCCCGTCCCCCACCACAAGGCCCACACAGCCCGCGTGGCCAATGATGTGGGCCAGCTCCTCGGCAGGGGCTGTAGTGCCGCGTACCGCGGTCACACCTCCTGCAGACATCACACCCTGGTCCGCGATGATCCACCTGCATATCAGCACGGTACAGGATAATAAGACTGATGGCAGACTTTGACGATCGTGATCGAGGGCCATGATGGTGTCCTGATATCGATGCTTTCCAAGGGCAGTGGTGGAGTGGCAAGGCAACTAGCCAAGTACAGTATCAGGACTCCAGCTGGTGCCTGCAAGATCTGCCCCCTCCCTCCCTCCCTCCCCGCCAACGCTCCCGCCATCCCTGCCTTTGCTCCCTCCCCCATGCCCTTGCTCACCGTGACGACGCCTCTGCGATGAGGCCCACACGCTCGCCACGCGCCAGCCCAAGACTTGCCAAGCCAGAGCCCACCGCCAGTATGTTCGCCTCCAGATCGGCATACGTGAGGTCAGGTGCCCCAGGGCGGTGAGGCTCGCGCACAGCCACACGGTCTCCATGGGCCTCTGCCAGCTCTGCCCACCTGCCAAGGTCAGGATTGATACCAGGGTTGGTGAGGATCAACGAACGGTTTGGTCAGGATCACGGTATGATGAGGGGGGTAGGGCAATTTGTCCGATAAGGCAATTTGTCCGTGTCTGAGCGGGGATGCGCGCTGCAGCCCACCCAGACACCCAAATGGTATGACCATATGATAGGATCAGGGTATGAGCCCATACCCTGATCCTGACCAACCCTGGTATCCATCCTGACCTTGGCAGGTGGGCAGAGCTGGCAGAGGCCCAGACCCTGGTTCTATCATATGGCATATGGTTTGTCGGGTTGAATACAAAGGTTGTGACACGCCGTGTTATCATTATTGATACGAAGGTTGGTCAGGATCAGTTCAGGGTTTATCATAGGGCGAGGCGGAGGTTTGTAGGTCAGACGCAAGTGGTGTACTGTATTTTGAACTGGGTTGATGCAGCTTGGGGATGGAACGTTCCCGCCCTCGTGGCTGTGTGCTGAGATTGGGTCGGCGTTTTGCCCACCCAGTACGTGGCATGAGCACGCACACAGCCGGTCTGAATGTGTAGGACAATGTGCGTGGCAAGGCAGTACAGAGGAAGAACATGCCGGCCACAGCAGGGTGGCATGATTCCAGGCAGTGAATCTAAGCAGCGAAGGCTCACAATCATGCGTGGGATCCGGGCCAGGCCACCTGGCAGCTGTTGCCTAACTTTGAACACGTGCGCTGTGCGCAGTGCGCACACCTCCAACTCACATCTGCACGACTGTCGTTGCTCCAGAAGACGCTGCCGCCTCAGAACCAGCAAGTGGCTGCACTGGTGCAACATGGCCAGCAAGCTCCTGCATGCATGCGCATGGGCATGGTTGCAAGCCATCGTACCATACTGGTCCCTTGGCCTTTCTGTTGATTGCTTTCCTTTCGGTAGAATCAACGCATATCCCTCATCCCTGGCATTGCGTTCCTGTACCAGCTGCGCGCACCTTCTCGGGTGGGCTTGCGACCTGGCATGATGTATTCCGTGTCTTCAGAAACCTTGCTCGTGCTGGCAGTGCAGGCGCTCCAGGAGCCGGCGTCTGTGCATTCCGCAGCACATACTTAGGGCCGGATCCGCAACCCAACCTTGGCGATGAAATGGAGGTAGCCCTGCTGCCCCCCACACCCCGAACAGGAGCAGTGCAGCGATGCGAGAACATCGTAGGAGGTAAATGCAACAAAAGCTTGCTGGCCGGAACTGATGTTTGGTTGTTAGTGCTCTTTTCGACGTGGCAACCAAAAGCGTGCGCTGCGCCGTGCTGTGGAAATGTTGGCTGCACGTTCTGTGTTGCACCCGTGCACGCGCTTGTTATTAGACCTTGTTGATCGTCCGCTGTCACAGGTGAGGGAGATGGAGATAAAGATCCTGATGACCTGAGGTCCAACTGACTGCAGCTGCCTGCATGGAATCTAGTGCCTGCGTGCTGCGCACAGTGCACTGGCACACCAGCCCCGGCCAATACCTTACAGTGCTAGAGGCGCAAGGTGGGTTGCTCTCTCCTTCATGGCGGCGATCTTCTCATGCCAAAGCGACCAAGGGCGTGCCCAACACGCATGTGCCTCACGCATCGCTACCACTGCTCCCGCTGCCGCTGCTCTCACTGCTGCTACTACTGCCACTGCTGCTCCCCCGCCGACTCTCCTTCCTGCTCTTCTTGCTGCTACGCTTCTTGTCCTTGCTCTTCTTGTCCTTGCTGCTCCTTTTCCGCTTCTTGCTCTTCTTGCTCTTCTCTTTACTCGACCCCTTGCTCTTGTGCCTGCGCTTCTTAGAGGAGCCGCCTGCACCCTCCTCCTGGTCCTCCTCCACTTTCCTTGCAGCTACCTGCCATAGCAGGTGCGGACAGGCAACATTGGTCGAGCAGCAGCCAAACCCCCACAGCACCCATCTCTGCCAAGCCGCATCCCTTGTCCTCATGATGATCATTCATTTGCTGGCCACAAAAATGCTGTTGCACGCTGCATACATGCATCACGCAAGTCACGCACTTCAGTGCCCCAAGATCCAGCCCAAAGAACGATCCCCACCATTTTATTCCCAGCCTTACGCAGCATACCCTCTGTCAACCATCGGCATGCATCACAGCAGCACCATCCCCAATACAACATGCTTCACCACGGTCATCAACTATGGTCCGTGCGCCAACCAGTGGGCAATGTTTTGCATCGCGTCCCAACCTTGCGCAGCAGCTTGGCCAGTGTAGGGTCTTGCCGTAGCATCACGCGTGCAGCTGCCGCCGGCTCCAGCAGAAGTCCTCGCGAGGCCGGCCCAGCCTGGCCCTGCCCTGCTGCCGCCTGCTGCGCGCGCAGCCACGCGGGCGCTGCTGGGCCACGCGCCACGCCATCCAGGGGCGCGCTGCATGCATGGAAAAGGGCAGGCATGGAAACGGGCAGTCATGGTGGATCAGGGCGGCGATGTGCAATGGCTATATGGCTGCCAAAGCAAGGTGCAAACAAAGCAAGGTGCAGTGGACGACACGAGGGTGGGGCCCGGCAGTACAGTCAGTGCATAACAGTACAACAGTCAGTGCGTGGCAGTACAGTCAGTGCGTGGCAGTATGGTCAGCGCACAGCAGTACACTCACGCAGCGTCCGGCGGGAGGTACGGCCCGGCCTCCTCCGTTCGCGACCCCACGCCGCCCCGACCGCGCGTGCGGTGGCGCTCCAGCATAGCACGGTACTCCTTGTCACTCATCACCCAGCCGCCTTCGCCTCCCCCTTCCCTCCCGGCCTCCTCCTCCTCCCCCTCCTCCCCCTCCTCCCTGTCCTCATCCTGCCTACCTTGAGTGTCCCCGTCCACTGCCCTGCCCACGCCCCTGTGCGCACTGTTCCTGCCCTGACCAGCATCGTCCTCTGCCCCCTCCGAAACCACAGCCCTGCGCCCCAGAGATCGATCTGGAGCCTCTCGGCTGCTCCCCGGGCTGCCGGCCCTGCGTGCAGGCTGTTGCCCGCCTTGCTGCCGCCCCTCACCACCACCACTGCTGCTACCACTGTAGGAGGGGGACTGTGTACGTGAGGGGGAGCGTGAGTGGGGCTCAGATGGCTCCCACCTGCCTGGAGACCCTGATCTTGACCGAGAGCGCGATCTTGACCACCCATTTGATTTCAATCTTGAATCCGATCTCTGCCGACGTGATGCCGAGTTGTGGATGCGCCCATCGCTGCCAGCCCCTGGCACCCTGTCCTGCGGGCTAGATGCCCTGTCCCGCCGCCGCCCCTGCTCCCGACCTCTGTGACGGCCTCTACCCGCCTCCTCACCCCGGTCTCTGCTCCTGCTCCTGCTCCTGCTGCTCCGGGCATGGCCCCTGCCACGGTCCCTACCATAGTCTCGGCCCCCGCCCCGATCTTGCTTCTGCACCCGCTCCCAGTCCCTGCTGCCCCCTCCGCGCCCTGCAGCAGGCCCTGCCGACACGCTCCTACCACGCTCAGGGCTGCTGCTGCGCCTGTAGCCGGATGGCCCTGCGGACGCCTCCCTGCCCCTGTCCCTGCTGCCACCACGCGGCCCTGCAGATGCCTCCCGCTCCTCCCGTTCCTTCTGAGCCTCCCGCAGCTCCCACAAGACAGCCTCATCGCCCCGCCTGCGCGCCGCACGTGCAGGAGAACCAATCGAGCTTCAGCTGATTCCACAGAACACCTTGAAAAACCAGCAGGTTGTGTGGTGGACTATGAAGGAGGGAACGCGCATGTTAAACTGCCGTCCATGCCTCTGCACATGCTTCCCAGCGGCAGGTTCGCAGCATTTAGCGGGCCTTTACGAATGTGTATGTCTTGTCATGAGCTGCAGCAGCACGACACGTCCATCAGTACCGTGCACCAACAAGCATGACCGTCCCGCCCCACAGCCCAGCACCATTGAGCGCTCACTTGTTGGCTGAGAAGACGCCCTTGAGTGTGTTTTGCAGAAAGCGCTCGTTGAGGCGCTCGCGGACCACGGGTCGGCGCAGCCATGCAGTTGAGCCCTCCACCTGCTCTCGAGCCTCTAGGGCAGCGGCACGCTGCGCAGGGGCACGCACGCAGTGGAGCAGCACACCTTAGATCGTCAGAGCTTCAGGCCCCGAAAGGGTCAGGGCATGCAAGACGCAGCGGCAATGGGGCGCGGAGCCTTCCAACTGCCAAGGGGACCCCCGTCTTTGAGCATTGAGCGCCAGTGCACTGGCCCGCTAGACGGGTGCCAGCACAGCACATGCGAACCCCAGCCACAACGATCAACGTTCATAGTCCGCACACCCTTGTGGTACATGCAGGATGTACCATCCCAATGGTATATGCCGGTGGACGCTCCAGGTACTGTGATACATGATCCCATGTAATGCCCACAAGTAATGCCACACATGGCGCGGTCTCGCAGGTACGTGTTTGGCATGCCAAATCTAAAGGCACCAAAGCAGCAGCAGGCACTGAACCAGCAGCAGGCACTGACCTGTGTCAGCATCTGTGCCAGCAGCCGCTCCGCCTCTGCATTTACACGCGCACGTGTGGCCTCATCCACATCTTCCAGCTTCAGCCGGTTGCCCTTCCCTGCCATGTGATTGCCTGGTTGCTGCAGCTGGATGCTGGTCGCCCTGCCTTTGGTCCTCCTCGGGTCTGCCTGCTGCTCTGCAGGTGTGCCAGGCTCTTGCAAAGGAGCAGCACGGTGTGCCTGTGATAATGCGTGCTGTGCCTGTGCGTGCTGTCACTGTGCGTGCTGTGCCTGCACGTGCTGTGCTGGAGTCTCACAGCTCACAGCTCACAGCTCACGCGCACTGCTCGAGCAGCAGCTGCAGGCGCATGCACCCACGGACAAGGACGGTTTTGATGGGGAGGGCTGTCAGCTCGGTTGTGCCTGGCTGCTCCTGCGCGATGCCTTGCTCTACCTGCGCCTGCGCCTGCTTGAGGCCCTCGGGGCTAGCACCCGCCTCAGCTGGTGCTTGTGGTGGTGGACCTGCTACTGCTGCAGGCCTGCTACTGCCACTGCTGCCCTGCAGGTCGTGTGCCTGAAGGTCCCCCTCCTCTCCCCAGAAAGCTGGGTCCACACCTTGACGGCTGCCTGCGTACGCGACCACCTCCCACGTGCCTCCTTCCTCCAGAGGGGGGACGTGGACCACAGAGGATAACAGCTGTAGCTTGGCAACAGCACTGCACAGCTGGCCAGTCAGCGCTTCCACGTCCAGGGATGCTGCTGGCACACCCAGCAGCAGGTGCTGCGCATGCGTTTGTGGGAGCGAGTGCATGGGTTTGCGTAGTGGGCCATACTCAAGCCAGGGCCAAGTGATGGTTTTGGGATCCAGTTTTCGTGTTTTATTTGGAGTTGCAGCTGCATGCTGGGAAGAAAGCACTGGTCAAGTGACAAGGTAGCACATGCAGCATTGCAGGCATGCCACGTGCAGACAGCTGTGTTGTGAGCACGTTGCTGTGCTTACCTCAACCTGAAGCACCACGCGCTGCACAGGTTCCCCAGCTGCTGACAGAAACAGTATGGCTAACTCTCTTAAATTGCCCTTCTGGACGAGACCCTGGCGCAGCAGAACCAGCATGGCTGTCAGCTGCATGGGGCCTGTGTGGCATCGCGCATGCGCTGTGACTATACATGCATGAATCATCATCTAGGCATGGACCCACCTTGAGCTGCTCTACCACACTGCTAACGTAGCGGTCCACGTCAGGGTGGCGGCATTTGTGCACCACCAGTTGACTGTACAGCCTGAAGCGCTGAAACGCGTCCTCAGGGTAAGCTCGCTTGATGAACAAAGTGGTATGTATTACCGCTTCAAAGAATTCAGCTACCAAGCTCAGCAGTTCCCCCTGCAGACTTGCGGGCTGCATAGGTTGGCGGCGCAGAGCCCCAATCCAATTGAGCACGCAACAATCAGCTCGTGTAAAAGGCCTGCGTCACACTCCCTTCAAAGAAACACAAACCGAATGTTCAGGTGCAATTGTTTTTCGATTGTGCGCGTGGTGAAGATTGGAGTCGTTCAAAGATGTATGTATCCGCTTGATAGCCGCACTTGCAGCTTGATCTGCTTCTAGGGCTTGACGGGATGTTTGCAAAGCTCACCGCCCTCGTGGGTGGTGGGTATACGTTCCCCTACAATGTTGAAGAGGCTTACCCAGGTGCCTGGGGCCAGTGGACGCACCACCGGGGCACCAGCAAGGATGATGGCAGCCCTGTGTCCATTTTCAAAGTGTCCTCAGTAGACCCAGCAGATCGGAGGTTGAATATCGCTCGCAACGGCATCAAGCGCCTGAAGATGGTGCGACGTTGTTGACCTGAGTGCTGCGCACCAGGAGCATGCATCGATGGCGCGGTGAATGTGTGTTCGCTGCAGCTGCGCCATCCCAACGTCCTGGCTTTCAAGGACAGTGCTGAGACCACTGAGAAGGGGCACACCGTGCTCTACCTCGTGACGCAACCAGTCAAGCCTTTGAAGATGGTGCTGGAGGAGCTGGATCTCAAGGGGCAGCACAGGTGGGGACCGAGCGCATGGGCGCTGCATGCTTGCAAACCATGCCGAGTGTGCATGGGCCATGCCTGAGCATGGGCAGGCACATACCGCTGCCCTGCTCTGCATTGTTGGATGCGCATTGCTGAGAGGCGTTGAAGGCACCCCAGGCACCAGGGATCCTAAACTGGCGCTCGCGCACCAGACTGTGTGTCTGTGGGGGATACTGCGAGCTGCACGTGTGCCCAAGCAGCGACACATGGACTGTGGCACGCATGCGCATGCATGACCACAACACCCGTGTTCCTTCCTGCAGTTGACAGTCATGCCACTGATGACATGCGTGATGCAATGATGCCTGGCAGGGATGAGTACTTGGCCATGGGCATCCTGCACATGACTCAAGCGGTCAGCTTCATCAACAACGACTGCAAGATGGTGCGTGGCTCTGGTGCAGTGCGGGGGTGGGGGTGTGGGGGTGAGGGGTGGCTGCCGTTGCTCCGTGATGTGACCACCGGCACAACGTGCAATGAGGCACACAGGTTGCATGTCTCTCCAGAACTCTGAACACTGAGCCCCTGCACCTTACAACCTCCAGATCCATGGCAACATCTGCCTGGACGCCGTGGTGGTGACCGAAACGTTGGACTGGAAGCTGCATGGCTTCGACCTGCTGTCGGAGCACGCACTACCGGTGCGTGGCTTGGGAGCCGTCCTACCTGGCAGCATCAGCGGTGGACAGCCATGCGAGGGCAGGGCACGCACCCTTGAGGGGCAGCGCTGCTGCTTGCCGTATGTTTGACGTCATAAACTGATGAGACGACCTCAGACAGTGTGTGCGGGCTGGATGTGGGGTAGGACGTGTATATTGGGGTGGGGTGGGGTGGGGTGGGGCGATGGGGTTTTGAAGGGCAGGTGCTCAGGGTGCTGTGTGGTGGGCGGCAGGCCATCATGGATCCTGCATGGATCAGCCAGAGCACGTGCGCTCGGTGATTTTGAGAACAACAGTGTAGCCCGCCGCTCACGGGGTTGCACTGTG
The DNA here is from genome assembly GCA_001662365.1 of Chlamydomonas applanata. Lineage (NCBI taxonomy): Eukaryota > Viridiplantae > Chlorophyta > Chlorophyceae > Chlamydomonadales > Chlamydomonadaceae > Chlamydomonas > Chlamydomonas applanata. The sequence goes on along the minus strand of BDCZ01000204.1, from coordinate 17,275 downwards.
CAAGGTGCATGTGCATGGTGCATGATGTGCACTGTGCATGGTGCACGGGGACCCACATGCTGCACAGCATGCCGCTCTGCGCTGCCATGTCCCATGTTTTCCATGCTGCGCGTCTGCAGCCCGACCACTGCCTGATGCATGCATCGTGGATGGTGGGCGCCCAGTACAAGCCTGCTGAGCTGGGGCGGGCCGAGTGGGATGTGGTGGTGGATGGCCCGCCCTGGGCTGTGGACGCGTGGGGGCTGGGCTGCCTGATCCAGGAGGTGTTCAGCGGCAGCTATATGACCAGTGTAGACCAGCTGAGGTGGGTTTTTCTAAGTTCTTCAATCTAGAAGGGGTCTTCATACCTGGAAGGGGGGTATCTTCATACCTAAAACGGGGGTGCAGCGCGGCGTGCAGCGGGTACGTCTGATCTGTGGGCCTCCACCGTGCCTGACTGCCTTTGTGGGATGAGGGGGTGAGAGGGGGCGGGTGTTAGGTGTGTTGTTTATGAGCGTGGGGGTGGGGGATGGTGGGTACGGAGCTGGGGGCAGGGGCTGTAGGAGCAAGAGGTCTTTTGTAGGGTGGTCAGCTGGCAAGTCCAGGTACTAAATGAGCCGACACATCTGCAAAACATGTAAAGGGAGCAGTGTACATATCGTACATAGCGTCAGGAGCAGTACCCACAGTAGTGGCGTTCTCTGAGGATCGCTACCCGCAGGCGCACCGACAACATTCCGCCCGCGCTCCTGCCAGACTACCAGAAGCTCCTGTCCTCCACACCGGCCCGCCGCCTCAATCCCTCAAAGGTGTGCATGCACCTCTGGACAAAGTACGCGGGGATTGATGTACTCTTGGTGATGACAGGCCAGCTGCCTCGCACACCGCACCAGTCGCATCGATTGTCTGCAACGCGTAAGCATACACGCAGCATGTAGAGCATGTCTCACCTGCAGTACAGGCCCTACAGCATGCCATGGTGGTGGTGATGCCCAGGGCTGGGACAGCTTAAGACCAGGGCAAGGCTGTGCTGGGGGAAGGCTGAGCTAGGGCAGGGTTGCGGGGTTGTGGCAGGGATGGGGCAGGCTGCAGGGCAGGAGTTGGACCATACATATACATATAGATGGTATATATATATGTGTGTGTGTGTGGTATATATGTATCATATATATGTATATGATATAAATATACTGGTGCGTGTAAACCTGAACCTGAACAAACCTTACACCCTGAAGCCTGAGCCTGCGCTTGAACCCCTGCCGTGCACCCCCTGCGGCGGCAGGTGGCCGAGTGCAAGTTCCTGAACAACCGGCTGGTGGATGTGGTGGCCTTCATGGAGAACATCAGCGTGAAGGACTCACTGGATAAGGCGAGCCATGCGCTGTTGCTGCTGTTCTTGTCTTACTTGCCATTTGCGTCTGGTCACTCATGTGTATGTGCTTTGTCAATTTGTGTCTTTGATATGATATGTAGCTCAAATAGGCTACAATAGCATCAAAGGTGTAATAAGGCGTCTTGATTGAAGCAGTATTGAGGCACGTCCCTTTGCTCACACTGCACGTCCACACCCACGCGTCCGCAGGAGTCGTTCTTCAAGAAACTGCCCAACGCGCTGCCCGCCATCCCGTCCGCCGTGGCCGTCCGCAAGCTGCTGCCCTTGCTGGCGAGCGCGCTCGAGTTTGGCGGTGGG